>JAQQSQ010002401.1:0-10889 GCA_028627145.1 Eidolon dupreanum | reverse complement strand
TTTTCTTCCTCAAAAACTTGTATATTATAAATAAAGGGACAACAGCAACAAAAGGTGTATACTCATAAAGGGAAAGAGAACAGATAAAGACAGCAACTAGTTCACTACTAATGGAGGGAGGGGTGAAGTAAAAGACTGCATGCTGAATTCTACGAACTTCTCCCAGTCTTTCCCAAATAGCTCTCAGGATACCAGCAAAAGGCTTTATCAGCCAAGTCTGAGAACAGAAATGTCTTCTCTGAGGAATCTAGCCAGCTCAAGTTAAAAAACTAAAACTACTAGAATTCAAAGTTTTCAGCCAGATCACCCTACAGTGTGGCCCTCATTAAACTAGCCCAGAGCTTCCTGGAAGCTTTTTACAGCTGTCCTCTTAATATAAGAGAAGAGTAGATAATTGCCAGATTTGTGAAATTTTTCTAACGTGAGTAGCATAGGCTGAAACATATAAAGCAGATAAGACAGGCTACAGGGCAAAATGACAAAGGCAACTTGGAGGAAACAAGCTATAGATGGGGAAGAAAACTTAAAAGCAAATATTATTAATGCTTAAAGGGAGGGAGAGAGGAAGAGATTCACCAATTTACAGGATAGTGGTTTCCCCTGCAGTGGAGAGGGGCAAATAGAAGGACATCAAAGGAACTGACAATATTCAGTTTCTGAAGCTAGAGATAAGTCTTCCCATCATAATGAGTTGAAGGTTCTCCTTACGACTCCACTACTTGGCCAACAGAAAGACAATAGTGTTAGAGACCAAAGATAAATGAAGGACACTTCTTATGTTAGAAAGAAACACACATACACACACACACAATTCTCTGGAGTCTATATAAATAAGCATAGAGAAAATAAAAAAAAATGAAAGCATAAGTAGTGAAATGAAGACTTTGAGGTTAAAAAAACCTGGAATCAAAGTTTGGCTCTGCCATTTGACCCATGGGTACAGTTGGGCAAAGCTATTTCACCAAGCCTTACAGTCTTCACTTATGAAATGAAATAGTAAAATAGATTCCGTAGAATTACTGTAAGTGTTCGGGATAATACATATAAAGTTGATAGCAAATTGCTTGGTCCAAAGTAGAAATTAAATCATTATCCATTTTAATACTATAGTAAAATATATGGAGTTTTTAGCCCACAGTGGTGGTTTAGCCATTCTCATCAAATATTTTTTTGTTTTTATTAGTTATTTTAATAGCCTTCTCAGTTATCTATCTATATCTGTTGACATATATCTACATATATGCATGCATATGTATATAAATATAGATATATATCTATATACCTATACAGATATACCTATGTAGATATAGCTACATACATATCGGTTGATCAGTTGATCAAATGATATATAGACAGATAGCTTGGTCAGTCTGCACCATCTCACCTGACGGCGGATGTCAGGTTTCTATTTCTTGGTAGGAAAATAAACAGGTGAACAGCTCTCCTTAGAGAGTGCTGACTTTAAAATTCTTGATTCTAATTCTAAATGTTACTATCACAGACTTTAAAGGGTTTCTTTTTGTTTCTCCACCTAATACTTGTTAAATGGCCCTCAATTTTACACTCCTGTTTTAGGCTGTTTAAGATGTGCTACGTGTGATTTGAAGACCTAATAATTGACTGCACAGGAAGGAGGGCTATCAAAAAGAGGAAGAGGAGCCCAGTTATGCAAACAAAACCATTCCAAGAGCAAGGATTGCTCTGCTGTGCCAGATCAAAATATGTCTTGCAAATATTCACTTCTACCTGAAATTGCCAGGGAAAATGTGCCTGCATTTTATATCCTTCAAACGTACTCAAATTACATTTTGAAAAATCAGAATGATATTTGGTTACAGTTGTTTGGTTTCTGGTGGGTGCTGTGTCATTCCCCACCCCCCCACCCCCGCCCCACCTCCATCCAGCAGCCAGATACCTGAAGCGGGTGGTGAAGTTATAAACCACAAAGTTGAATCAAAAGGTGTCTGTGCTATAATTCAATTCACATTTAATGGTGCCTAGAGCAATGAGGCCTGGTGACAACCACTTTATCAAAGAATAAAATTTGGATCCATTCTTTCTCATCCCAGCAGCTCTAGACACGCTCATTTTAAACTGTAGCAAGTGATTGTCAAAGCCCCCCTTTAAGCATTGAATGTCAAAATGTTTTGTTTGTTTGTTTTTTTAATAGAGGTCTTTTGAGGCTCTGAATTCCTTTGAAGCTGTGCTGAGGAGAACTCTGTATTCACCCAGGCAGCATTAACTTCTCTCACTAAAGGTGCCCCTGGCATCTGTAGAAATGAACAGTGATAGAAAACATTTATTGAACACTTACATTATACGAAGAATAGTGTGAAAGCTGTACATTGATTAGTACATCTAATGCTCACAACCCCATGAAGAAAGTATTAAACTCTTTATCATACAGATAGGAACAGTGAGGTCTAGAGAGAAGAAAAGAAATGACTTGCTCATTTCCAAAAAGGGAGTGTGACTGCATACACTGTGAGTTCATCAAAATCCATTTTCTTCATTTACAACGTTCTAGCCTACATTTTCCAACTTTCCCTGCAATTAAGAGTGGTGATGCAATTAACTTTTGACCTATAGAATATGAGCAGAGACAGTGTGTGTTTTTTTAGGTGAACACGTTTAAAAAGTGAATGGTCTTCCATGTGGGTCACTTAGGAATTCATGTCTGAATGGAGAATGTGCCAAGGCCATTCACAAAAAGAGCCTAGGCCTTGGACTGATAAAACAATGCACATCTTACAAATTCCCTTGGCCACCTATTAGACTTTAAGCAAGAAATCAACTTTTTAAATGCCCATGGCTTAATATAATAAGATTTATTGTTTCTAGCTATACAATATTTATGGAAATGATAGCTGCCCCCAGGGGCATAACTGACTGTTGAACTTGGAGTATGTGATTCTGGAGAACAAGGTATTAACCACCATGCTGCACTATTTTTAAGTCTGATGAATAAATTCCCCTCACTAGGATTCTGCACACTTGCCTCATCCCATCCTGTTGGCCACTGTCTTGTTATTGTATTGATCAGGGAAATCATACAGTAATTTACCCTGACTGTATCTCTAGCAAAAATACAGATTTTATATATATATATATATATATATATATATATATATATATATATATATATTTACTATTTTAAAAATCATAAATATAGTATTCTCGAGGCAAGGGAATAGGGGAGTCATCTTTTCAGAGCCCTTGTTTTGAGCCTTGGGTACTTTGAGATTAATGACTCAAGCAATCTGACAAATCTAATTAGGTTTATGCAAACTTATGCTCCCAAAATGCATATAAATATAATATTTTGCATAAAATCTCGGGGTCCACAGAAATGGATTTAGGACCCCTGACACATATGATTGTATATAATTCACATAGAAGTTTTGCCTAGCAGCAGTTTTATTATCCTCATTTTACAGATGACAAAACATAAGATACCAGGAGTAAGTGACTAGCCTAGGCTCAGACATTTGTTAGATGGCAGAATCAGGATTTAAATTTAAGAAAATTCTATTCCATGGTTCATATCTTTTAGACTACTTTACACTTCCTCAGCCCTTGTGATATAGTGAAACATTGCTCAGTTTCTCACAACTAACTGAAAACTATTCTTTTAAACATAAAATTTTGTAAAATATGTCAGCCTTCACCATTCAAAATATCTATTATTTGTGCAATTGTGCAAAGTATTTATGTGTGAGAGACCAATAGAAATATTGAGAACGTGATACAGAAAGATTGAGAAAGCTACAATCTTCATAAATTATTATGTAAGGCATTATCTGTAAGTCACATTTATTTTTCAGTCCAATAATCTTACCATAATCTACTGGTAGAGTTAACATAAAATAGCCTCATATGCTTATTCCCAAAGTTTACCTGCCTTCCAGCCATAAGGAGTCATGTGGCATTACCAAAAAGTGCCTGGCTTTCTTTGATACCTTGTGGCCTTCAGTGAGAAGTTTCTCCTGTCTCAAATTCTTTTCCATTTTTGTCTTGATATTTCCCACCCAACTTATTTAATACTGTCTCTATCCAATAACCAACCTCTCCCCTTAAAACAAAATAAAATGAATAATAAAAAAAAGAGGCCACCATTTCTTCATTTGTGTGGGAAGAAAAACAATATGAGAGGATCAAAGTGTTGTCTGTACATCTAGGTTATGATAAATAATTGAACATCCCTAAAATAGCAATTATTTATCTGGAGATTGTTTGTCGTATTGTCCCTTCCTCAGCCCCTTCCCCCCCATAGACTTTTCCCCCAAGAAGACAGTATCACCTCCCTTATTTTTTATTGATTTCCCCATACCAGCACAGATCCTAACACAGAATAGGCACATAGTATTTTTTGAATGACAGAAAAGTGTTGGCTTTGCCCCAATTCAGGGAATTAGGGATATCTCTAACGATGACAGACAGGAAGTTCACCAGTTTCCACAGTTTCTGAATGGCTTCAGCACACCTCCCACAATTGTGTTTCTCAGAATCTGATTAATGAAATGAGCCTAGCAGGTCTCAGGCTAATGAGAAACACTGCAACACCCTAGGCGGAATAGGGCACACAGACATTCTAAATTGCTTTTCCTCCCTCCTCAGGAGCAACGGAGCTGGGGGACTGCGGAAGGGCAGATGGCACTGCTCAGCCACACTCTGGAGGTGCCGGTCTCAGTGCTGCATCAAGAACATCTGCTTCCCTCCAGTCCTCACCTCAGCAATCCCTCTCCAACTGGGAGACCAGAACCAAAGGCTCTGTCCTCCACCCAAGCAGGGAGGCACTTTCTGCTAATTCAAAGAGATGTCATAGGGAGCTGGCAGACAATTGATGAGTTAGAACCCGGTAGCATACTCGCCCTGGGGCAAAGAACCAATGGCAAGCTGTTGCTGGACCAGCAATGTACCTTTATTTCCACATCTAAAGTTCTGAAAAGTAGTGAGAATAGCCTATTCTCTTTGTCTCAGGGTCTTAATTAAATCCAATATCACAGGCACTTGGTAAAGAAGCACAAAATCTTTGAGTTGGGAAGACCAGGCTTTGAATTAAGGCTTCTCCATTTATTGACACCATTATTTAAGATCTTTTACTATCTCATATCTCAGAAGCAGTTTCATTGCTCATAAACTGGCAATTTTAGATCTGCATCATAGGCCATTATGAAGATTCATCTTCCTCTCTTCACCAATCTCATTATCCCACTAGAAGTATTGTTCTTGTTGTACACACATCTCAGACTGTCCATAGACCACCTACATCGGAATCACTCCCTGCCCAAGTAATTCTAATGCATACTAAAGATTGTTATGAACTATTTGATGAACTAAAAATCCAGATTACACTGACTTAGCCACAGACAGTAGGGACTTCTTTCCTAATCTGGGAGTTAGGGTCCCTAAAACCTCATATAGATTTATAATCAAGAAATTTAGGGAGATTTTATATTAGGAATATATATTATTTAGGAATATATATATACATATATACATATATATACACAAATACATATTTAGTTTGGCAAAACATATACTGTGAGTAATGCACCCCACAAAAATCTTTATAAATTTTTAATTTTTGATGTGAACATTAAATTATTTCATATGGAAAGCACACACTAAGTATAACATTAACAATACTGTCACCTCTTGAGTCATCTCAATAGTGGTATTCTTAATAACCACTTGCCATTAATTGCTTTATACACACTTAGAGATATCTTTTTCCTACATTTTTTCTAAGTAACATGGGTCAAGCTTTATACCAAATCATCAGCACATGATGTGATATCTCTTTGCAATGTCTAATGTGATTATAATTTTAAAGTAAGATTGGAGATAAGAGAATTTAATCAATGTTTACTAACAATTACATATATTCAATCTAACATTTACACGGTTGCAGAAAGAATAAAGAATTTACAGTTTCACTTTCATGAATATCCAGTAGTTTGCATCTGGGAGAGATCACATCCTAGCTTCTGGTCAAATCCAGGATCTACATAGACAGGATTAGCTGACCAGCAGTATGTTAGTAACCAGTAGATTTACAGCAAGTCAGCAGGACTGAAAATTTTCTGTCTGGGGATTGATGCTAGGTCTAGAACAGGGGAGCAATACTGGAGGAAGGGAAAAGAGAAAGAGAAAAAGCAGGATCAACTGTCATTTACTGATTTCTTAGCACTTTCAATAATGAATAGAATATACACTTCAATAAGGAAGTAGATGACTTGATCAACACCATAAACCAACTAAACCTAACATAATAGATTTCATTCCAAAATAACTGAAGACACTTTTTTCTCAAGTGGCCAGGTAAGTACACATAGAATAGACACTGGGATAGACCATATGTCAAGCAACAGAAGAAGTATGAATAAATTTTTAAAAATTAAAATCATGCAAAATATCTCGTCTTAACACAGTGGAATAAATTTAGTAACCAATAACAGAAGGAAAATCGGAAAATTTGCAGATATGTGCAAATTACACAACACAGTTTAAACAATGGGTCAAAGAAGACATCTAAAGGGAATAAAAAAATACTTAGAAATGAATGAAACAAAAACATTAAATACCAAAACTTATGGAAAGCAATGAACTCACTGCACCAATAGAAATTTATAGTTTTATACACACTTTACATTAAAAAAGAAAAAATATGTCAAATCAATAACCTAACTTACACCCTAAAGAAGTCTAAAAAGGAAAGCAAACTGAACCCAAAACTAGAAGGAGGAAACAATGATTAAAGCAGAAATAAATTAATAAATTAATAGAATTAACCAAAAGTTAGTTTTTAAAAAAAAAATCAAAAAATTGCCAGTCTTTAATTGGACTGACTGAGGAAAAATGAGAGAAGTTGAAAATTACTAAAATCTAAATTGAAAGTGGAGGAACTACTATTGACCTTACAGAAATAAAAAGAATTATAGAAAAATAGATAAAATGAAAAAATTCCTAGAATCTCATAAATTACTAAAACTGACCTGAGAAAAAAATAGAAAATGCAAATAGATCTGTAACAAGAGATTGAATAAGTGATCAAAAATCTCTCAACAAAGACAAATAGGATCAGGTGACTTCACAGATGAATTTCACTAAATATTTAATGAACAATGTATACCGATTCATCTAAAACTCACCTAAAAACAGAAGAAGGGAGAGTACTTCCTAATTCATTCTGGGAGGACAGCATTACCATGATATCAAAGACCAAATGTACCAAAATATAGGAAAAAACAGTCCAATCCCCTATAACTATAGATGCGAAAATTTTTAAAAGCTAGTAGCCCACTGAATACAGTAGTATATTAAAAGGATATAAACTTTAATTAAGCTAGATTTATCTTAGACAAATGGAAGGGTGGTTAAACATTTTTAAAAAATGTAATACACTGCATAAATAGAACAAAGAAAAAATATAATCATCTCAGATGACACAGAAAAGACATTTGACAAAATCCATCACTTTCATGATAAAAGTGGTTAACAAAACATAAATAGAAATAAACTTCTTCAATCTGAGAAAAAGTTTTTATGGAAAACTCACAGCTAGTATCATACTCAATGGAGAAATCTAAAACTTTTCCTTTCCTATTAAGAACTAAACAAAGACACTCATCCTCACCATTGCAACTCAATTTTGTACTGCAAGTTCTAGCCAAAGAAATTAGATGAGGAAAAAAATAAATGAAATGCATCTAAATTGGAAAAGAAGAGAAAAACTATCTTTATTTGCAGTTGACATGATTTTATATATAGAAAATCTCAAATGATCCACAAAAAAGTATTGGAGCGAAGAAATGAACTTAGCAAAGTTGCAAGGCACCAAATATTTATGCAAGAGGCAGTGTGCTTCTATAATGAAAAAGAAATCAAGAGAACATTTCACTTAAAATAACATTCAAAAATATAAAACACTGAGGAATAAATTTACCATAGGGATGAAAGACTTCTATATGGAAACCTATGAAATGTTGCTGAAAGAAATTAAAGAAGACGTAAATAAATGAAAAGACATCCCATGTTTATGGACTGTAAGATTTAAATTGTTAAAGTGGAAATACTGCCTAAAGTGACCAGAGGATTTAATACAATCTCTATCATGATTCCAATGCCCCCTTTTGTTTTTTTCAGAAATGTTAAAGC
Organism: Eidolon dupreanum; assembly: GCA_028627145.1. Classification (NCBI taxonomy): domain Eukaryota; kingdom Metazoa; phylum Chordata; class Mammalia; order Chiroptera; family Pteropodidae; genus Eidolon; species Eidolon dupreanum. The sequence continues at coordinate 2,729 of JAQQSQ010002401.1, read as the reverse complement.
CAATCTTTGAATTCACATAGAATTGCAAGGGAGTCCTGAATAGTCAAAAGAATATTGAAAAAGAAGATTAAAGTGAAAGATTCACACTCTTCAATTTCAAAACTTACTACAAAACCACAGTAATCAAAATAGGGTGGTACTGGCATATAGACAGACACATAAACCAATGGAAAAGAATTGACAGTCTAGAACAAAACCAACATATATATAGAAAATTGATTGCAACAAGAATGCAAGACCATTAATTGTGGAAAGAACAGTATCTTCAAAATGGTATTGGAATAACTGGCTACCCACATGCAAAATAATGAAGTTGGACTCCTATCTCACATTGTATACAAAAATAACTCTAAATGGATCAATAGCATTAGTATAATAGCTAAAACCATAAAAATATTAAAATAAAACAGTAGAGAATCTTGAATTTTGGCAATGAAGTTTTAGACATGACACCAAAAACACGAGTAACAATAAATAAATAAATAAATAAATAAATAAATAAATAAATAGATAGTACTTCAGTAATTAAAAATATTTGTGCATCAAAGAACACTATCAAGAAATTGAAAAGACAACTAACAAAATGGGAAAAAAATATTTGTAAATCATATATCTGATGAGTATATAATACAGAATATACAAAGAACACTTACAACTCAATAACAAAAAAAAATTTTAAATGGACAGACTTGAATAGTAATTTCTCCAAAGAAAATATATAAATGTTCAATAAGTATATGAAATGATATTTAATATAATTAGTCATTGGGTAAACACAATCAAAACCACAATGAGATATCATTTCACACCAACTAGGATGGCTATGTTTAAAGAAAAAAAGAAAAATAATAAATGTTGGCAAGAATATGAAGAAATTTGAATGCTTATACATTGTTGGTAGAATATAAAATGATGCAGGCAAGAGATGAAAATATTCCATAGTTTCTCAAAAAATTAAACATAAAATTGCCATATGACTGAGAAATCTGGGTCTACTAAAAGAACTGAAGACAAGTACTCAAATATTTGCACACATATTTATAGCAGCACTATTCACAATAGCCAAAAGGTAAAAACAGCCCAAATATCTATCAACCAATGAATAAAAAAACAAATTGTGGTATGTACCTACAATGGAATATTATTTGGCCATAAAAAGGAATGAAGTACTGATATATGCTATAATGTGGATGAACTCTGAAAAGATTTTTTTTCTAAGTGAAAGAAGGTAGACACACAAAGTTAAATACTGTATAATTCTTTCTTTATGAAATTTCTAGAATAGATAGATACACAGAAAGAGAAAGTAGATTAGAATTTTCCAAGGGCTAAAGGGAGGGAGCTGTGAGGAGTGACTGTTTAAGGGGTATGAGTTTTCTTTTGGGTTATAAAAGTGTATTAGAACTACATAGAGGTGATGGTGAAGCATTGTGAATATACTGAATGCCACTGTCTGTACATTTTAAATGGGTAATTTTATTATGTGAATTTCACCTCAATTTTTTAAAAAGTGAAATTAATGTCAGCAGCTTGGAAGCAAGTAGAGTTACTAGAGGAGTCTCGTTTAGAAAATGCAACATTATCAGCACTTTTCATGGCACAAAGCATAATTCTGAATGATGATAAATGAACATCACAGCTCCAAATAAATTTTCAACAAGCTTCAAAGGGTCTGCCTCTGAATGTTAAGATGTTTTATAAATACCTTAATTCTAGTGCATTTCATACCACACACACACACACACACACACATCAAAGATATGATAAAAAATATAAAAACATCTGAAAAAGATTTCTGTGATAAATTATTAAAATTATCCCAAGTGTTAAAAAGTGTGGTGTTATAGTAAAATTGACAATGTATTTCTTTATACTGGCATATAAAATCATGCTGCATCTTACAATTAATGCCACCTTGAGCTTAGTGAAAAATAGCAGCTATAATGACGATATCATTACACTCTCGAAAGATGCTTTTTATTACAATGGTCACCCATTCATTCACTTACCTTCATTAATCAAGACTTGAATGTACTGTGCTGAATTCAGAATATAAATGGTTAAAAGTTTCGATATGACAAATTTGAAGGATATTTGATTAAAAAGGATTTAGAGTAAACTTCAAGAAACTGAGGACTATCACAGAAGCAGTTATAAGGTACAGTATGGGTTCAAAATAGTGACTGTCCCTCCTTAGAGATTTATAGGAAGCTTCACGGAAGCAACAATATTTGAGCAGCATCTTAGAGGACAGATAGGAGTTTTGAGTTTATCTTAACACAATAAGATGAGACCATTCCAGCCAGAGGAAATTACAAGAACCAAAGGGAAAAGGTATGAAGTAATTCGTAAAGAAAGTACAAGAGGAGTGGGGACAGGTAGAAGGGAGTAGAGCAGGAAACAAGACCAGAAACCAAATAAAGAACCTTTTAAAATACTGGATTTCTGGGTGTCACATTAATAATTATTTTCTTACCTATTCTTGTTAACAGAAAGTTAAATGCATTAGGCCATTCATTAATCTTTAGTGATCACTCTGATGAAACTAATTGATATAGTAGCAGGACCTAAGGAAGGTTAAGACTTTGGTCTGTATCCATGGCACATTATCTTTGCAATCTCTAACTTCTCTAATAAAAAGTCAAAATGCTAACCCTATACAATAGCTTCCAAATATGGAGGATATACTTTGTTTCAGGAATGACAACCAGTACACTCACATATATCCA
>JAQQSQ010002400.1:0-10890 GCA_028627145.1 Eidolon dupreanum | reverse complement strand
AGACCCCTGAGACCGAAAACTGTATGTTGCTTTGGGATTCATTTTCCCTGGGTTCTGTCCATCAGGTTTCAAACATGTTAAGGTTCAGGTTTCATTCTGAGCACCTGGTAGTCCTACTGGTAGTCCTTGACTCCTATAGGTAGAGTTTCTCTGTCTGTCCACTGTGGTATGTATGTGGTACTCAATGACCTGGAGAGGAGAGCAGGCACAGGTGCAGCTCCTAGACATAAAGTAGTACCTAGGGTAGACTACAGGATCCGGTCCCAAGCCTCCAGTGCCAGTGTCCTGTGAACTGCGGGCAGACCTTGTTTTACTGCACTTCGCTTCGTTGTGCTTCATAGACATCGCCTGTTTTACAAATGGAAGGCCAGAGCCTCCACCATAGCCCACTTTATTGCAGCACTCACTTTATGCCACAGTCTGGAGCTGAACCCACAATATCTCTGAGGTATGCCTTTGTATCCTCTGACTTCCACAATGGTATCTGAGAGTGTTTTTCCTTCAAAGTTCAGATCCCTAATAAGAAACCAGAAAATTTACTTCTTTGAAACTTCAAAGGATTGGTATCCACAAGTTCCACTGTTCATGTGAACAAAAAATTAGATGGCTTCATTGATCAGAACAAGCAGGAATCCATTTTAGACCTGCTTAGAGTGGTGTAAACATCTGGAAGCTATATATTTATTTTTACTGCAAATTACTCTAGTGTGAGGAATTCATTATTGAGTGTTAGGATTAAACGGTTACATTTCATGTATAAGTATCATTTTATAGTGTGCTTTTATGCATCTGAAGGAACCGTTCTCTGTCATTAAATATTTTCTGCCTTGTGTTCCTTTTACATCCATTTAAATGCCCGTAAGAGTGCTTCCATTTACAGCCAGCCTGATACCTTTTCAAATTGTAAGTGGAGCCGGCTATATTCAGACCCATGGCTTATTTCCACACCTCCTAGAAAGGTACTGTCGATCACCAGCACAGAGACTTCATCTCCTGCGGCAGGAACAGGAGATGAGAGCATTTCTCCAGATCCGTAGGGATGGTCTCAAGGGAGGCTTGCACTGTGGTGTTTGCATGTACCTCAGAGACATCTTTCTGTAAGGGAGGCAGTGCCATGCTTTTTCCTAAAGAAAAGCTGACCTTTCAGGAATGGGTTTTCCAGGCCACCTCCAGAGAAATGCAGAGCAGAATGAGGCCACGGAATTTATAGTGTCCACTCAGGAAGGAAGGAAGAAAAGCTCTGTGGATTTATTTGGAAATCCGTTTGGCAGTATCCTCACCACAAACTGAGAAGTAATTTCTGCCTCAGTGTTCTCACCTAAACAAACGCAGAGGAATTTCCTCCTTTTGTTTCAGGTTCCTTCTTCCTCCTCCACTCCCTGCTGAGACCCCATCTTGCCCCAATTTCCTCCACCTGCATCTTCTAACCTGGGGGATGCGATGGATGGATGCAGGGAGACCTACCTCACCATGAAGCCAACCTTGGTATTTGTGGTCCTTTGTCTCTGAGCAAACTCTGAACCTGAAGCTTCGGTTTTCATTTCAAAGCAGTCTTTCATTTCTGTTCTATTCACTGATTGTAGTGTCTGTCACTCACATAGCACCAACTGTAAACTAGAATTGAATTTTGATATTGGATTTACACTTAGAGCCATAAGGATTACAGTTTTCTTAATCTAGCAAAGAATTTACAGATGCATTTGCCAAATGGGGAGAGAATTTGGAGTTGTGGTTTGGCCAGGTGTTCTCTACTTGATGTGAGAAGAAAACAAAGGAATTTGGCTCAAAAAGCAAACCATTCCTATGCAGATCCCCGCGATAGGCATCTTAGGAGATAAAAATTAACCAAGACCCAGTCCTTGACCTTGAGAAACATGCAGTCTATTGAGGGAGTCAAGAAGAGTGTTGAGGTCACAGTAATACAAGGCAGGCCGAGGAATCTGAAATTAAAAGGCTTTTCCATCTACCAAAATATAATAAGTAAGATGTGTCTGAATACAATAGGAAAGTTAGAATACATCTGCCATTTTTTGACTTTTTTTTATCATCTTTGGACCTTCCTTCATATGCCTTTCTGTCTTTGTTGTTCATCATTTTCGAGAAGAAGTAATATCCTTCTAGGAAACTCTCATGTAACGTCAGAAAGCATGAGAGCAGTGGTCCTCAAGTGGGGTGTCCGGGGACCCAGCAGCGGCATCTCCTGGGAACTTGTTAGAAATGCATGTTCTCGGGCCCCACCTCAGTCAGAAACTCGGAGTAGGGCCCAGGAGTCTGTGTTTTTGTAAGCCCTTCCAGAGATTCCGATTCTCACTACGATTTGAGAAACACTGCCTTAGAGAAGGCTGGGCCGTCCAGTGTGCTGGAGCATCTATTCTCCAGCTTTGCCCTGTTGCTTTCCAGTCAAGCCGAGCACTTCTCACTGGTAGGGTTTCACTGGCAAATAAACTGAAGACACCCTGCAAAATACATCTCTTTTTTGGATATTTGCCACATATGTTTTCCTATTAAAGACTCTTTGAAGTCCTTTACTAAGGAGATTTAATTCACTTTGTTTAACCAGAAGCCTTCCAAAGTTATTTGAACAGAGAGTACATTATCACTGTGTGATGCCTGTTATGTAAAGTCTTGTTGCTAGGATTCTCTAGAACATGTTTTGGGAGAAACTTCTGGAAAGAGCTTTGCCCTTCATGCCATCAGTATTTAAAATATCATAGATAGAGTACACCTGAAACTTAATATAATATTGTATGTTAGCTATATTTTAATAAAAATCTTTTTTAAAAAGTTAAAAAGAAAAAAAGTGTACAGTTAATAACAGCATTAAAAGAAAGCAGCCTTATTTACTGATTGCCAAAGGCAATTGTTATATACTTTTAAAACAAGTTGGATAATAGGCTGTTTACATATCCAAAACTTCTAATGCAGTGAGAAAATAAATTATACTCTCTATTAACCACAGGAAAAAATTATTTCATGAGCTTGCACCCTGTTTTCTAAAACTTAGGTATTTGAGTTTCAAATAAACCCCAATTTTAGATGACCTAAAGTCAGACCATGTCTTAAGGAAGAATTCAAAAATATCATGATTATATCTGTAAAATGGGAATAATAATACTTGCCATATCATCCACATAAAGCATTTAGCATAGTTTATGGAATGTTGAAAGTACTCAATAAATGTAACTATGATTATTTTTTTAAAAAATGTACCCTAGGTAAAGACACCCCCCGCCACACACACACACTGTAGGAATCATATTTGAACTGCACCTGGAGGTGCAAACTGGGAGCAGTGCAGCTAGCTCGCTTGTCTTCCTCTCCCACTACGTCTCTGTGCTTCATTCCACCCTCATTCCCACTTCATTCTCTGCTCTTCAACCAGAAGACGGGGTGACCTGCTGAAACTTCCTAAGCTGTAGGAACTGCTTCATGTCTGCGCAGAGTGTGGTATACATGTCTCCATTCTTTCTAAATTTGTGAAGCTCATGTAATTAGCTCAGAAATATTTGTTGACATTTTTTAGTCTGTGCATTTTTGTAAGGATCATTCATTATCAAATATTCTTATATCTGTCTTGTTCATTACAAAAGATCAGGTTTTTCTATTCTCTCATGTAAAGATTTTCTTTAAATGTCAAAAACTGTGATTTAATTGTAGAATCAATATTTCTACCAGTATAGCTTTATCTCAGCCATGTGGTTTCCCATCTGACTTGAAAAAGTCTGTGGTTGATAAAAAGGATATTAATACTTATAGTAGGCCTTTAACATACATTCTCATTTACACCTTAGAATAGAGGAGGTGGGGAATCCTATGAGGTAGGTATTATTAACCCCATTTTTGGGGCAAACAGAGAAGTTTATAGGTGAAACACTTGCCCAGATCATACAACTAGCAGTTTGGGGTATAGAGTGAGACTTCCAAATTTGAAAGCTGTGTGATCTTGGGCAAGTTAATTATCCTTTCTGTGTCTCAGTTTCCTCTTCTGAAAGATGGGATGATGTAGTGCCTACCTCACAGGGTTGTTCTAAACTTTTATGTTGATAGATATGAAACACTTAGAAGGATACTGCCAGTTAGGGAAAGAAAAGTTAGAGTCAGGAGGCTCCCCAGTGTGTATAACATAGAGAGTCTTAACAACATTTAACACTCAATACACATTGTGGATCAAGTAATTGGATGGGTGATGCCACAGTTTATGTCCTTGCACACAGCCTGCTGGGTAGTAAGCCATAATGAATTCCATGAAACACAAGGATTTAAATGGATGCTGGCATTCCTCACTTTGAGATGCATGCTGGCCCTGTGTTTCTCTTAGACCTCTCTACTACTCCAGTTTCTCATTCTGCCTCCCACCCCATCATTATTTCCAATGTTATACCTAAATTTTCAATTGTAATTTGTTCTGGGGAACTTGAATATCATAAGTGATTTAAATATGGTATTTCTCTAAGTGAATAAAATATTTATAACTTCATAAACATTATTTCAGAATGCCTTTCATGAAATTCAGTCTGCCTTTTGGATCCTCTTCCTTATCACCCATTTCAGTTAAAAACAAAAACAAAAAACAAAAACAGAATTTGGGCATTCCATTGGCGGCAGACTTATTTTCCTTTGAAAGGGTCCTTTCAGATCACTGTTCTCTAGAGTGAAGAACTTTGACCAACAGCTCTTAGGTTTTGGTATCAAAAATAATGGAAATTCCTATGTCCCTGCCATATCATTTCATATCATGTCATTTCAGGGGAGGTGGTAGAAAATATAAAAACTTTAGGATCTCACAGCAGTCATTTATCATAGGATTGTAACTCGCCCAGGTAAGAACTTCCTCCGGCAGGACTATGAGATTCCATGTAGTAAATGTGTGGCGTGGCGTAGCATCAGCACAGGGCCACTCCTCAGATGCAGAAATATTTCCACCATCATGCACGGCAGTTAGGGTAACACTTGCAGTAGATGCCCTTGGACTTTTCCAGAGCACACCGTTCACTGTGACCACTAACGAGAGTTATGGGGTGGCTGTGTGGGAGTAGGCTGCCCTAGTTTCCTGGTGTACCAGAGATTAGCTATTTGGTGTTTGAGTAGCTGACTCATCCAGTTTCTCCACAACAAGATAGTACAGACAACACATTTTAGTCATTGATGAAATAGAGATGTGCTGCTGAGAACAAAAGAGGTTTCTACCAGGTGAGTACCAAGGAATGTGAAAGAGCAGACCTTCCTCCACCCCACCCCATCACCACAACAGCGTCCTGGTTTGGCCATTGACTCACCATTATTTGTACAAAATCTGTGTCTATATAGCAAATCTGTGTGTAAAAGCCAAGAAATTACATCCTGATATAGGTAAATTATAATCATATTATAGCAAACACAAATACAGTGCTTATAGTATACGAGGCACTGTTCTAAGGCCTTTGCATATATTCATTTTATTCTCAGAACAGCCCTACCGAGGTAGATACTGTTTTTATCCTCATTTGACAGATGAGTAGACTGAAGCACAGAGATGTTCAGTGGCGTGCTGAGTCACACACCTAGTAAGGTAACAGAGCCAAGATTGCGTTTTAAACAATTCAGCCCAAGTCTCAGCTTTTATCAGCTATGCTTTTACTTATGAGAAAAGAAGGGAACACTACATCCATTTCTAGTTCAGTGTAGGCTATATTAATATTATAGAAATTTAAGGTAAGAAGTAATACTAGAGATAAAGAGGGACAATAAAAAATTTAATAGGAAGACATAAACATCTTAAGTATGTATGCACCTTATAGCTATAAAATGGATAAAGCAAAGATCAACTGAAGTAGACAGGGACAAATCCATAGAAACAGCTGGAGATTTTAACATACCTCTCTCAGTAAACATTAGAATGAGCAGACAAAAAAAAAAATCACCAAGTACTTAGAAGATCTGAACAATATTCTTAACCAACATAATTGATCTCATTGACATTGATCGAACATTGTTCCCAGCAACTGAGGAACACATCTTTTAAAGTTTATATGACACATTCACCAAAGTCAGCTGTGTTCTGGGCCATACAGTTAAGACTCAATGAATTTCAAAGGGTTGAAATCAGAGTATATTCTCTGACCCAATGGAATTAATTCAGAAATGAGTAACAAAAAGATAACTAGAAAATCTCCAAATGTATTAAAATTAATAACACAATTCTAAATAATCCAAAGTTCAAAGAAGGAATCATAGTGGAAATTAGAAAATGTTTTGAATGAATATTAAATTGCAACATATCAAAATTTGTAGGATACAGCTAAAGCAGTGGTTACAGGGAGATTCATAGCTTTAAATAAATATATCAAAAAAATTTTTATATCACTTGAGTTTTCATCTCTCAAAGCTCAAAAACAATCAGCAAATTTAGCCCAGAGAAAGTAAAAAAAAAAGAGAGAGAGAGATAGGCTGAAATCAGTGAAGTAGAAAACAGACATACGATAAAGAAAATCAACAGAACCAAAAGTTGGTTCTTTGAAAACATAGATTGCAGTTAAGTATAAGAAGTGACACAGTACATTTCCTTCCTTCTACTGCCCCTACCACCTACTAAATTTTGAGTTAGGAAATTCATTGTCTTTAGAGTGGGATTTTTTTAAGTCCTCCTCCCACAGAAATGCTTTATACCACTATCGATATTAGCTTGTCAGTTCCCTTTTCAACTTTGAGTCTCTGCAAATTCTTTTCTAACTGTTCTCCTATCTCTGTTTGTTCCATGCTAAGCAGATGGCCCAGAAATTAGCCAAAAGCAGGAAGAAGGTGCAGTACAAACAACTTCATCAGCTTGGTGTTATGCCTGTTTTTTTCATTTATTTATGTTTTGCCTTTTTATTATTTCGTGTTTTTATTTTCTGCATCCAGCAAGTTTTTGTTCAGATTTCTTTTTGAACCGCCCCATAAGCCAACGTTTCTCAAAACTCAGTTGCCTAAAGTGGCTGTTTTCTGTTACTCATGAGTCATTTCACTTCAGAGGAACAGCAAGGAGCAGATTGGAGATGCTAAATGAACTATCCAGTAGTGTGAAAGTTCCCACCATTCAGGAGCATTAATGTGGCAGGGACTTGGGTCTGTTCAATTATAGTCATGTTTGATTTGCGGATTTCTCAGATTGCTGGATGCAAAAAAGAAAACTCGCTAATAACCACACATGTTCAGAGTTGAGCCTTAAAATGAACTAGACTGATGCTCTTTTTTGGTTGTGGAGCTTCTAGGTGCTTATGAGCTACTTGTGGGACGTCGAGGCACTGGGGCTCTTTCTTAGTGGGGCAGCTTCAGGGTACTGCTTCTGTGTTGCTGTGTTGGTATGTGAACATAAAGACCCTCTTACCAGAACTGCATCCAAGTGACTTTGTTTGCACCTGCTATAAACATTGTCCCCACCACTTGATCAGGGGCAGACTCTGACTTCACCAAGGTCCTGGGGTGTCAGTCACTTGTCCTTATTCCTTCAATCTGTTGGGCTCTGAAACCTTTGCAGAAAGGGCCATTCATGATTCTTGTTCATAAAGCCAAATCTACTGCAGTGAATTACTGCTTCTAGCGGGGGTAAAGCAAAGGGGAGGCTGCATTTTCCCCTGTAACCTGGAGATACTAACCCTCATTCATGTGTTCACCTCTGTGTGGCACCATCAGCTCTGGCAGCCTAGTTCTGGGTTCTGCACTGCTGTTCTGGTGACTGTGTCTCGATACCTCTATGTGTGAGTGACCATGCTCCCATGCGCCTACGTCAGAGGAATGTACTAAGCTTTCCCTTGGTGCATTTTTTTCCTCAGGCTCCTGAAGGCGAATCTCAACCAATGACAGAAGTGGATCTCTTCATTTCTACGCAGAGAATCAAAGTATTGAATGCTGACACACAGGTATTAACTGGCTGTCACCTCTCGCAGTGGTGAAACCTAGCAGTATGGTAACTCAGAGACTGTGCCCATATCTGTGGAGCAGCTGTCCCCAGATGCTGGCTTCTATACAAACTAGAAGAGTCTGTCTGCAGTGCCTGCCAGGGGAAGTTGGGGGAACTTGAAACTGTTTTCTTAAAAATTGAAGGAAAAAACAAAACATGAATATTGTTTGCTAATAATTCTGATAAGTTTTTTACCAGAAGATTCACAAACTCAAATAGATTATCCTTTCAAAATCACACACATACAGGAAAACAAAATGCAAGCATCACATGTAAATTTTATTTGTTTTTACTTCCCCACCAGAGAGTCTATTGGTTGTAAAATGATTAACATTACTTTTCACCTGACACAGACCATTTCCTGGGTAATTATTAGCCAAGGGAATTGCCTCCAGGCCTGGGTGAGTGCACTGGACTTAGCATCCTTTTTCTCCTGCCCTCCAGGAGACAATGATGGACCACCCTCTGAGGACCATTTCCTACATCGCAGACATTGGGAACATCGTTGTGCTGATGGCCCGCAGGCGGATGCCTCGCTCTAACTCCCAAGAGAACGTGGAAGCCTCCCACCCATCCCAGGATGGAAAAAGGCAGTACAAGATGATCTGCCACGTCTTTGAGTCTGAGGACGTAAGGGTGGTTTTTCCTGATTTCCCTCCAGTGACCTGAGCTGCCCCTGGGTGCCCAGATTCTCTCTATTTCTCAGAACCTGAATCACACATTAAACAAATATTTATTGAGCATCAACTATGTGTCAGACACTGTTGCAGTGCTAGGGATATATGGCTAAGTAAAGCAGACAAGGTACTCATGACGGTTGTAGAGAGACAGAAGAAAAATATACTTAATATAAAATTAGGTAATGGGAAGTTTGATAAAGAAAAAATAAAACTAGGTCAGGGGATAAAGGGATAGAAGCTGTTCCAGGTGGAGTGATCAACAGAGCCCTCTCTGAGGAGGCAAGATTTGAGCAGAGACCTGAATAGAGTGAGGAGAAAGTAAGTAGAAGGGCCCGGAGGCAGGGGCCCACAATGAAGCTTGAGGAAAGGCAAGGAGGCCAAGCTGCCAGAGAGCTTAAAATGAGAGACGAGTGGGAAGTGTTCAGTCAGACCCATGGGGGTCCAAGCAGGCCTCACCTGGGGATTAGGGGATTTGGGAGGACTGCCTGGGGGCTACAGAAAAATCAGGTTTTCTGCCCCTATCCACTCATCCACCTTCAGTCCTTATGAAAAGCAGCTGCTCCCCCTTTCACAAAGCCAGTGATTCCTAACCCCCATCTCTCCAGGTGACGAAGTCAACAGAGAAAATCAGTTTATAACAGAGGTGGGGCCCGTTCTTCCATTTGCCCTTCTTCCCCAATTCTGCCTGGAAATGTTGGCGAGGCCACCAGCTTCAAGCTGCATTAGCTCCCAAGCAGCTCCCAAAGCTTGGCAGGCCTCTGAAGCTCCCTTCCAGGCTGGGGCCACAGCCCTACAATGGTTTTGAACTGCAGAGCCCTGGAGAGGGCCATGGCAGTGCTGTTGACCGTGTTAATTATTCCTTCTGCCACAGTTGAATAAGCTCTGTTTCTCATATTGAGCAGAGAGCCCTTAAAACTTAAAATTGCCTGTGGTTGCCTTTTTTCCTTAAAAAAGGCCATTTTTCTCCAAGAGAGTGTTCATCTAGCTGCAGTAAATTTCCTCCCTCTAACAAGTAGGAGTCAGAGGCAGACTGCATTTCTCCAGGGAACCAAAACTGTCACAGCTGCAGCCATGGAGAGGAGGAGGTGCTTACCCTTTCTGCACCATCCTTTTCTGGTCTGGTACTCTAGAAAGCAGTGTGGGGACAAGGTCACCAGAAGGCAGAATTTGTAGAACCTCTCCCCGCCATTCTCTCTGCTATTCCTTTAAAACCAAGGCCAAACTTGTAAACTGGGAGAAAATGAATTTTAGGAGGTTCTTGGAAAGTTCTGAAGGAGTTAAGTTTAGAACCTTACGTGTCCTGCAAGCCTACATCCTGCAGGCCAGTGACAAGGCAGGGTTTGCTCTGCTCACCAGGCCAGAGGCTGCCTATATGCACAGATGTACAGGTGAAGATCCCTCCAACACCTCATCTGCTTGGAGCCCCAAGAAGGGTTTTTTCTTTGGGGTTCATGTTGGAAAAGATGATGAAAAAATGGGGAACAGAAGTTAGGACAAGTATGGGCTTACAAATCTTACCCATTGGCTTCCTAAGCAGAGGACAAAAATGGAGTCTTGGCTCCAGACCTGGACATGAATCCCGCCTCCGCATACCGGCTGTGTGGACGCTTAACTTCTGTAGGATGATAGTGCCACCCTCTTCGGGCTGCTGTGTGGCTGTGTATAAATACTGCATAAATACCAGCAGCCAGGGCATTTGCCACGTGCATCCATACATGGCGGTCAGCAGGCTCATATGTTTTAGTTCATCTGTCCACTTGTGCCTCTGATGCTGGAAGCAATGCCTCACTCTCTTTTAGTTTTACATCAGGATGCAGGGTGGTGGTCCTTGATGTGACTTGTGGCACGTGAAGTCACCAGATTCTCAGAGTAAGGAAAGTTAAGCATTTCTTTTCCCAAAACCAGCCACAGAGAAAGTACTACCATCGCTGTTCATTAGCTGCTTTTAACAAAAACCAGGGAAGGTAGGGAAAGGAGAAGAGGTTAGAATTGTATGTTTTAAAAATATCTCTCTAGGGATTTTGTTTGGAGTTGTTGTTTTTCTACCTATCTGTCCAATGGGGACAATAAAACAGAATCACAATTCCAAAGTCTAAAGAGCTCTGAGAAAGGGTTTTTTGTAGTCAATTTGCTGATAATCCTGCCCTGAACTGCCATGAGGCCATTTATAGGATTTGTCCACCTTACCATGAATCTAATGCATTTTGCTGCAGGAATATTACTGTGTTTGTTGATTGGACACGTCCCTAGTCTCTAAAAGGGTTCTTACACAGTGTCTGATATAAGCATGCT
>JAQQSQ010002399.1:0-10893 GCA_028627145.1 Eidolon dupreanum | reverse complement strand
GGCTGGTGGGGGCTTGGCCAGTGGCAGCCATGGGTGGGGGGGTCTCAGAACACTAAGATGCCATATACAAAAACTTCCTTTTCATTTTGTTTAGCACAAGAAAAACAAGTAAATAACCAGTTTAAAAACTTTGATGATCAAAGAATGATTAGTATCTAAACATAAGAAAAGAAAACTAAACTTAATGGGAGAATGGACATTGAGTTAATTTAAAACACATGGAAAGTGTTGAAACCAACACCACAAAGCACAGCGCTGATGAAACACAGTGTCGTGTGACGAGCCCGTGTGGCCCGATGGGTTCTAGTGTCTCCGGTTCGTTTCTGTTTTGAATTCACACACGAGTCCATTTTTACCCACGGGGATTAGACATTTAGAAAGTCCTGTGTGAAGATAGGCCAGAACCGAGGCGCTTCAGACTTTGCAGGGAAAACGGCCGGGAACGTTAAAGGCAATGAACTGAACAGTATCCACAGCATCATCGTCAACCACCGGCATACGCACAAGGTGGTCACTCTTACCCGTCCTTGCCTGCTTCCTATCTCCTTCGGGAACCCACACTGTTCCCCTTACAGACTAAATCGTGAGAAATTAATTAGGGACCAATATGGCAGTACTTAGGATAGTTTGCTTTCACTGGCTGGTATATCTGAAACATCAGCAACAATTTGCAAACATCTGATAAACGTATCGTTCATGAGCTTGCCCTGTCACTTCGGCCCTCTGTGAAGAAGTCCACCCGTGCCACCTACGAAGAGGCTGATCTGAGGACAGATACCCAGAATTAAAGGCCCCGCTTCTTACCTTCACGTCCCCAAACATGGCAGGGAGATCGTGCGTGGTGGTGCTCAGGTTGAAATGGTAGAGGACATCCTCCTTCATCCTTGCTATGTGCGGATTGCGAAGCTGCACGAAGCAGGCGCTGTCCCAAACCCGGAGGGGGAAGGTTAGCAGACACCGGCGCCCAGGGACAGACGCGCCCTGTGTCCCCGGGGTGCAGGCGGCACGCAGCGGGAGGGACAGGCGCCCCGCGCGGCCCAGGCCCCCACCTCCCTCGTCCGCGCTCTGCCCCTTCACGTGCCCCCACACCCAGGGCCCGTTTGGAGGGCGGCTCAGAAACGAGTCAGGGAGGACACGAAAGGACAGGGCCTACAGGCTCAGTCACTTAAAGCATGGCCAGCTGCTACCCAACTCAAGTTCACGCGGCACATAAACTTGACTTTATTTTAAAAATAACACATTGACCATAGGAAATATGGATGGAAAGAGAAGAAAAAATTGCCTCAAAACTCTCGCATCCGGGGCTAACCTTTCCCATCTTTATACCTTGTATTTCTTTTTCTTGTCACACTAGTCAGCGCCCCTCCTGCACAGTGTCCCATGGGAGGGATGAGAAAACACTCCCATTTTTTCAATGGGAATCCTAGAAATTTTACGTTCCCACCGACAGCAGGCTGCTGGTTGGGACAGGTGTCGGCGGACTTCCCCTCATAAAGGGCCAGACAGTAAGTATTTTTGGTTTTTCAGCTCTGCGGGCTCTGTCACCACTACTCAACTCTGTCACTGCCACGTGAAAGAGACCACAGAGAACATGCAACGGTGTGGTTGTTCCAATAAGTTTATTTACAGAAACAGACGCCCAGGTCTAAATTGTTATGTGCACCTGCAAAATCCCTTGGAGCGAGCCCTAAACACACCGCCTTCCACATCGTGCCTTCCCGACACCCACAGACAGGTGTGCCCCCAGACCCTGGCTCGCCAGCTGCCAGGGCACACAGGGAGACGGGCGTGGGTCCCGAGCTCAGAGTGAGCAGGGCCTTCTTTTTCTCCCTTCTGAGTCTGACTTCCCGCCCAGAACCCACTGATCACGTTTCCTCTTCGATCTAACTCTATAAGAAAGAAAAGCTGATGCGAGGGACGGACGGTCTCAGCTGCTGTGACCTGCAGACCCCACCACAGGCTTTCCCGGGGCCAGCCCGCACTGCTCACTGCCGTGCGAACCAGGCCCATCGAGTACGCACGCCACAGACCTGACCCCGTGACGTGAGTCTTGGCAGACGCTTCACTGTGACTTGGGTCCCTAAGGCAGCGACCTCTTCCTAGGGAGCACAAGTGTGCAGAGGTTTTGCGCTACTTCAAATCTAACCCGAAGGACCTATTTCCCTTCTAAACAGATGCTCTGGGGTGCTCTCATGCCTATTTTTACTTCTATTTATTTATTTTTGCCCTGGGCATGACACTGATTATTTCCCAGGACACCAGTCACCTGACTACCGGTAACTGCGTCCTGGGCCATGCCGCACTGGGTGCCCGCTCTGCGCCAGCCGCGGCGTCACAGCAGAGAGGTCGCCCTAGGGCGAACCCGCCTCCGATGCTCAGGACCCAGCAAGAAAAACGGGCGTGAGCAAAAACACGTTTTCCTGGGCTTTCTGTAAGATGCAGCCTCCCACCTGGTCTTCTGCTGTCTGAACCCCAGTCTCCCCCTGGCGACACTGCCCGATGACTCTGCAGCGTCTCCTGTCCCCGGCAGAGGGTCCCGATTCCCACCTTGGCCCCTGCTCTGCTGTCCGGGCACGGGGAGCCTCTCTCAGAGAGCTCGTCCATGCTCCCGCGCTCTCTCCAGGTGAGGCTCATTATACTCTGTCTACATCTTTCCATAACATGTACATAATCAACGGAATCATTTTAATTATTCCCAGTAACAAAAAGCGCCTGGAGGCCGTGACCGTGTGTGGTCCCTGGGCCCCTGCAGCACAGGTGAGCCACCCTCCCAGCTCCACCCACCTGATCATTTTATCTAACCCATGCTCTTAGCCATCGGTTTATCTGTGTCCGTTCTATCTGCCTTGGGCATCCACAGTAGACACCCAGGCTTCTATTTCTCTCTATTCTACATCAAATTGCTTTTTCATATTCTCAAATTTCCCCTCTTATTTCCATAGAAATAATGGCATCTAAATTAACTCACATTTTCAAAAGGCTCATGTAGAAAACATAAACACAAAATATTAAAGAGACAGAAAGTCTCCCTGTAAAGGGGAGGGTGCTGGGTGACTGTCAAAGTGTTAGACACCTCCGAGCTCAGCAATAAACCTCGGCCACCACCAATTACAGACTGCTGACCGCGCCCAGGGCAGAGATGCAAATCTCACTCAGGAAGGTGAGTAGCTGCCCGAGTCCTGACTGGCCACCAAGATCACCAGTCAGCGCGTTGCGCTCTCCTGGGGCAGGCAGGACACTTTGCAGGGGCCAAATCCAGTCATAGGTGTGGTTAGGACAATCCTTTCTGATCTCTGGGCCAAGCAGAAATTCTGACATCACAACACAGCCAGAGCACCTCAAGCTCCTTCAATGACAAACACTGGTACTGTCCTTTCTTGCCTATTCTCCCTCAGGACGTCGTGGGCAGAGCTCCAAACAGAAGGGCTAACTGCGCGGGAAGTGACACAACAGGATATGAAGACAACTTTGTCACACGTTTCAAAATAGAAAATCTTTCTCCTTTTCAATTCTAGGAAGAGGAGAGGAAGTGGGTGTGACCATAAAGACCAGCACTGACCTTACAGTATGTGGAGCGGACAAGATCAGAACACACTCAGTCTTATTTTTAAAAGGATTTTAAAATAACGAGTCAGAGACACACTACTTGGAAAACGATTTCTCCAGTCCACACACAAGTTCAGGTGATTTTATTTTGCTTTGTTCTGTCGCTTCTATACTTAGAGCACCTACTTTGTAAAAGAAATGCCTGAGACACCAAAGGACCAAAAACTGAATTGATCAGCAGGAAAGACAAAGCACTAGCGACCCTCATGCAGACTGGCCCAGGCGTCTTGGGCCAGGTGGGGACCAGAGAGATGGGGAAAGAGAGGCCTGGGGGAGCTTGGGGAACCTCAGCCGAGCCTAACGTCAGACCCTCGCCAGGCCCTCTGCGGGGCGTAGGAACACAAAGATGAGCCAGATGAAAGTTTCCGACTTCATGGGAGATGATTATTAATAGCACAATAATCCATGTCATGCTCGCAACCGCACAGAAGCTTGGTTCGGACAGAATCCTGTGTCTTTAATCAGAGGCTGCACTTAGAGGCCCTGACACCACACTCGGGCTCCCGGCAGGTGGCCTGTGACAAGTCAGTCGTTGACAATAAAACTTTTGAGCGGGTGAATAATTATTACGCAGAAGGAAAGGGTGACTCGCCGGGTGGAGTCACATTCATGGCCCTTGGTGCCCGACCCTCCCTTCTGCACCTTCATTTCAACCATTTCCCTCCACCAGCTCTGGGTGGGCTCAGCCTTCGGGGAGGGCCTCGGAAATTTGGAAAGGGCACTTCTGCTCGTCAAGAACTGAAAGTACCAGTGATACTAGTTCAATTGAAAAGTCGTCTGGGCTGGTAACATCCACAGGCAGCCTGGAACGTGGAAACGGACCTCAGAACCTATGGACATGTGACCACCACATGTGAGGGCCTCCAGAGGGGCCTCGGGAGTCACAGAAGGGTTCCTGAGAAACGTCCCAAGCAAGGGTTCCCAGGGAGTCAGGCACAAGCCTGGGCATTGTCAAGGTCAGAGGTCACGGGGACAGGAGGCCACATAGCAGGACGGGTTCTCCCAGGTAACCCCAGCCCAGGCCGCCAACAAATGCGAGTGGAGGAAGCTAGAAAACTTAAGATTCAGAGTGCATATAGGAATCAGGACTGAGGTAAGACGTTTGTGTTTCTCCAACACTGTGAGCATAAATATAAAAGAGGCGCCATGAGAATCGTAAACTAGAATTACGAGAAAACACAAAGAAAGCAGGACAGCGTTCTGATTAGGGACTAAGAAGCTGGAGAGAAGCGGGGGCTGCGCTTCAGGGCTGGCTGCGTGTTGGGGGACCCCGACCCGGCGTGGGTCAGAGCACCCGGCACCCGGGCTCCCGAGGGGACACGTGCTGAGGGTTGAGCCCGGCCTCCGCCGCTGTCATGACAAGCAACGGTGTCAGCACAGGTGTCAGGCCTCGCAAAGAAACGACAGGAAACCCGACCAGCCGACCTGGCCGATTTACCTGTTATTTTCGGGCTCCGTCGCTGTGGCCCCCGCGGAAGCCATTCCATCCACTGCAGCAGCACCTGGAGGGAAGCACAAAGACCTGGGCGTTCTGAGCATGTGACAGCCTACCTGGGCGCTAAGTGGTGCGCCCCGCCCAGCGGAAGTGGAAGCGGGCGGGGCGTGGGGCGGAGCCTAGGGCTTGGAGGCGGAGCCTAGGGCTCAGGGGCGGGGCCTAGGGCTCGGAGGCGGAGCCGCGGGCTCGGGGGCAGGGCGACGAGGCAGGGCACTCCTGGTTGGCTGTCGCGGTGGGAGAGGGGCTCCTCGCCGCCTGATTGGTTGCCCTGACCACCTGCTTGGTTGGCCTCGCCTCCTGATTGGTTGTCCTCAGCGCTTCCATTTCTGGCCGTCGAGGCGTTTAAGGCTCGGTTCCCTGAGGGCATCCGCGCCGGAGACCTCGTGGCCCCTTGTTGGGTTCGTATAACAGTAGTAACCCTATGGGAGCCAAGGCCACTGGGACGCCCGAGGCGGCTAACCTGCGGAACCCCACCATGACCCCACGGGCCACACCCGCTGCCCCACCCGTCAAAACTCGTCACCGTCCTCCTTCAGGTCTCGAGGACAGCGCAGCGGGCAGCAAGGGTCAGGGCAAAGGCACCGCTGTCTGGGACCTTCCGTGCGCGGAGGAGAAGGACCCGCCCCGCCTGCACCCCAAGCCGCGGCGGGACCGACCCGCGGACGAGCGCGGTCGCTAGGGCTCGGCGTCGCACACAGGCTGACCCCCGGCCGTCTGGCGCAGAAGGGCAGCTCGGTGAGGGCGCCCCGGCCCCCGAGCCCGTGCACCTCCCCGGCCCGGCCCTGCCTGGCGGGAAGGGCGCCGTCTGGAGACGCAAAGTGAAGGACGCCAGGGTCGCCCAGCGCCGGGCAGCAAACCCGCGAACGGAGCCTGCGGCCAGGCCACCACTTCAGGGCGCGTAGCCAACCTGGCACCTCACCGCCACCTATCCAAACGTGGGGCCCACCACGCTAAATCCCAGAGGCCCATTTTGGCAGAAAGGGATCGATAACTGTTATTGCCACCGTTAAGTACGGACCATGCTGAGCAAACTGAAAGCCAGAGAAGATTGCAGTAGTTGGGTCTGGAGCAAAAGCGTTCCCGCAGTTCCTGCCTGTGTCTCCTCCGCTGGCTTTGCCCCCGCCCCCACCCGGGCGTTCCCAAAACAGTTCTCCAGGATGCCAGCCTCTCGGTCCAGCTGAGGGCAGCTGGGAAGCCAATGAGTCGTGAGAGGTGCCAGCCTGCACGTAGGCGGGTTCCTTCCAGGCTGGGACACGGGATTACGATCGGACCAGCTTTTCCGCGGCTGGCAGAGCTCCTGAGCCTACACCAAGTGTGGAGCTGGAGCTTTCAGCCCCACTCCCCTCCCCAGCAGGGAAAAGGACAAAAGGAAACGCTGACTCCATCACCAAAGGCCAGCGAGTTCATCAAAGCCCAAAAGACAGGGCTCAGAGAGCTTCCCCGTGGTGAATCCCTGGAGAGGTGGGGACAGTGGCCCCAGCGCAGGGCATGCGAGCTCCGAGCCCCTTCCCCAGACCCTGCCCTGTGTGTCTCCCGTCCCGCTGTTCCCGAGTTGCATCTTTTTATAATAATCTGGTGATCTAGTGAGTAAGCCATCGCCCTGAGTTCCGTGAGCCCCTCTAGCAAATGAATCGAACCCAAGGAGCGGGATCTTGGGGCCCCAGCGGGTGTGGGGAAGTGGTGGGTAAACACGCACGTGCACCGGAGTGCAACTGATGATCAGAGCCTTAGGTCAGGACTCCAGGCCCTGACCGCCCACTCAGATGGACACGGGGCCCAGCTCCCGCATGGGTCTGGTTTCCAGTAAACACGCAGCAGTGGCCTGTGGTCAGGGGTGGGGGCGGAAAGCCCTCCCTAGAGTCCCCCCCCCGCCCCACGCCCCAGCCCTGCCAGTCACAGAGAGGGGACTGTCTGTTCTGAGTGCAGACACGCCCTCCTGGGTGGCCTGTTGCTTCCCCACTGAGGGCAGCAGCAGGGCTCGGGGCCATGCAGAGTCACGGCCCCCAGGGCCAGCCTCTGGGGGGCAGGCCGTGTTCCCAGCAGGAGCAGCAGGGCTCCCAGTGACCTCCCCAGGCCCCCTGACCCCTGGGGCTGGGCTGCTCTTTCTTCCTGTGGGGGTGGGGGAGGTGCAGCCCCAAGGGCCAGGAAGGAAAAAGGGAGGTTAGAGGCACCTCCCCGAGCAGCTGCTGAAGGACTGTGCTCCCTGGAGAGTCCAAACCCCACTTTCCAGAAAGGACCCGGGTCACGGAGAAAGCATCCTGCCCGGCCTTGCAGACATGTCCCGCCCGGCTGCCTGCTTTTCTTGCCTCTGAACCAGAGAAAACATTTTCGTGCCCAGTCCTTGCCCCTTCCCCTTGAAACCAACAGCTAATCATAACAGATGAGGCTACACTAGAATGTAGCCTTTAGTTAGGATGATCGGATTAGCCCTTCTCGGAGTCGTGACTGCTCCGGCTCGCAGCCACGCCCTGCAGCCTGGAGGCCTGCCTGTAGGAGTTTCAGGGAAGACTGTAAAGTGACACTCTGCTTGACGTCATAGAAGCATGTAGCCTGTTAAGCACAAGGCAGACAGCTCTGCTTTCATTCCCCTGCTCTTCCGATAGCATCACTGACTCACACTCCCAAGACGCCTGCAGAACGCAGGAGAGACCACCTGGCCACAGGTGCGATGCCACCAAGAGCCAAATAAGTCCGGTTAAGAAAACTGCTAAAGCGCGCCCAAGAACTGAGCAGTCGACACGGCCCCCGACCCGGAGCTCCGTACTCAGGATTCTTTGCCTTTAAAGCCCCAGTTGTAAGCCATCAGGGGCGCAGGTCGTTCAGGGGTAGCTTCCCAGGGACCTTGCATCCCACGGTAACGCGGCCAGCCCCTGCTCTGCAGTTCTCGGTGGCCAGTGTTTGGCTCTGCCGTGCACGGGCAGACGGCTTTCTGTTCGGTTAGACCGTCCCCTGCCCCAGGCCTGGCGCTCTCCCTGGTCTGCAGGCTCAGTGCTCCCCGCAACCCCCTCCTGGCTGTGAGCCTCCCCGGCCTTACTCTTCTCCAGGCCCACACGGAGAAATGCTGCAGGCTTCGCGGTGCTAACCGGTCAGCTCCCGTCAAATACCTTGGGATGCTTATAGGCAGGTGGCCACGCATGCAGCCCTTCCTGGGGCATCACCATCAGAGCCACATTTCACTCTCCAAAGGATCTGGGCAGGAGGATCAATTACATGGTCACCCCACCTAGCCACTAAAGGTCAAAGACAGGAAGAGATAGAGGAACTCTCTGCTTACAAGATATGTCCCCCATGGCCAGGTGGGGACCCAGATCAGCCCCTTTGAGGGCAGGCAGGTTACTAACCTAAACTTGGTCCTCTTCCAGGGGCCACGGGTGGGCAGGCTGCAGGTAAGCAGGGCCACAGGTGAGCGAGCAGTGTGGGGAGCAGGCGTTCAGTGCATCAAAGGCAACCCTGGAGAGGATTAAGAATGAGGCAATAATTCAGGGACATGGTGCTCCAGTGGAATTTCAAAAGTTTCAAATTGAAAAATAATAGACAAAGCTGCATTATTTTTTTCATCCTTCAATATCGAGGCTGAAGTGGGGCCCGCTGGGGTTTAGGGTAGAAAAGATGGCAGCAGGGGCTCCCAGGGTCCGGGTCCACTGCCACCCAGGGTCCACTGCGGGCCATTCGACTCCAGATCAAAGGCCTCCTCACGGGCCCTCCTGGGCCACCGGAGGAAGCCCCGAGGGAGTGCCCGCGCCTGGCTCTGGACACGCAGGACAAGGCGTCGGGGTCCACACTGCCCTCGCGCAGGCTACCCAGGAGGGGCCATTCGCAGACTGCGCAGCGGACAACGTGCGTGAGCCAGGGCGCCCGCTCCGTGCTGCGGAGTCACCCTCCGGGCGGCATCAGCTCAGACCCAGCCCGCAGCTGCCACTTTCCGCTTCCTGTGTGGCTGAGAAAAGCCAAGTGGCCGAACCTGTCACTGAAGAGCCCCGCGGCACCGCCCACCGGGAAGGTCCCTCTGTCCCCCCTTCTCCGTGCTCCCCCGCCAGAGCTGAGGCTGGCGGTGCAGGGGTTCTGGGCTTTGCTGTGAGTTCACTGGGGCAAAGCCCTTCGCCTTCCAGTAACACAAGTAGAAAAGGCCGTGAGTGTCTGAAACACAGCAGAGCGCTAAGCATCGCTCGCGTCGGGCACTTAAGTAACTGAAATCACCAAGAGGTAGCCGTCCCGGAGCCTCAGGGTGCACCTGTTTGGTGCAGCATCGGCTACTGTAAAAGCCTCTGCCGTGGCTGTGCCATCTGGAGAGGCACGAGAAAGATCCAGAACACTGAGCAGCAAACAGAGCCAGCCCAGAGTGACCAGCGACGTAGGCCAGCTGCAGGAGAGCCAGCAGGGAGGCTGAGCCCTGAGCCCTGCTTGGGCCCTGAGCAGAGCAGCGCGCGGGTTCTCAGTGGCTCCTGACTAGGAGCAGCCAGGAAGGGGTGTGACAGACAGGACAGGACTTCGCAGCATGGGGACGGGAACCCCAGGAGGTGGGCGGGTGGCCCTGGAGGGAAGCCCCGCGGCCCGCCCCATGCAGAGACAGCGAGGGCGAAGCTCATGGCCGTGACCACACAGTCGCATCACCATAAAAAAACACGGCATCAGCGGGAGCCGACTGGGGCCTGGAGCCCGGGACCAAGAAAGGACAGGGAGGCAGAGATCTGCCCAGAACAAGCCAGGCACACAGCACGTACTGAGCTGCAGATTTTCATTCCTGAAACCCTGCTCTGCCCCAGAGCAGGGCCTCCCCGGATCAGGGCTTCCCCGAAGAGCTCGCTACCAGAGCCCCCCAGGGAGGCCCCCTAACCTCCTCTCTGAAGAACGCCCCACACCCTTCCTCATCCAACCGCTCTTCTCCTGAAGGACCATTTCTTTCTCTCGCTGTGTCCTCTCCTTGCTAATCTGGCTTTTGTCACTTTAATTCACTTGCCGTCCCCCAAGAACTGAACCTCAAAAAACAGAAGCTTTTCCTCCCTGGGGGAGGGATTCGAGGTGCACAGGGCAGAGACGTGCCAAGGACTGGAAGGGCCCAGGGGATGACGCCCTCCGAGCTGACCGCAGCTGGAATTAGGAGAGACCGTCGGCAACGCCTGTGTCTCGCGGGGACGATAGGGAAGGACACAGCGTCCTTTGCTGGGCAGGGAGCTAAGGTTGGGTGTCTCGTTTGAGGCATCGTGGTTTCTGCATGAGGTGCCGTGGACATCGCCCTAAGGGGGAAATGAAGCCTGAGTCATGGCAGGAAGCAGGTTTGAAATGAGAGCAATGGCACCAGTTGGGGGAGGAAGCAGGAGAGGATTAGGGGCCCCACACATCCCGGGAGCCAATGACAGAGAGAAGCCAGGATCGAAAGCATGGGCATCATGTCCAGTCGCCGTGGAAACTTCGATTTAAAACTCTCTTTCAGGAGTCTGACCCGAGGGCAGCGTGGTCACCTGTCAGCTGTGACATGAGGTGCGTGCTTTGTCCTGAGCAAGAGCCTCCAGGGCAGGTGGCTTTCTGAAGCCCGGCCAGCTCCTGGGCAGGTGAGGCTGGGCCCAGCCACCTGCGGATGATTTCCATTTAGGAAGTGTTTCTCTGGCATTTTACCACGATGCTTGAACTTCATGCCGTGGGAAGGCTGCGTCCTGGGGCCTGAAGAGAAGCCCCCGCCCCCCGCAGCTCCCCAGGACCCCTCTCTACACCAGGAGGGCTTCCCTGGAATGCCCGCCATGCTCCCTCCCGGGCACCAGGGGAGGGACCTCTGCCATCAGCACCTGGGACCCCCC
>JAQQSQ010002398.1:0-10895 GCA_028627145.1 Eidolon dupreanum | reverse complement strand
TGTGTGTGTGTGTGTGTGTGTGTGTGTGTGTGTGTGTGTGTGTGTATATACCTGTTGGTAACCATAAACCAAAAAGCATACAAAAATACACAAAAATAAAGAGATAGGAATCCAATTAAAACATTAAAGAAAACCAACAAATCAAAATAAAAGAGATCAAGAAGGAAGGAACAGAGAACAACAAAACAATCAAAAAACAATTGACAAAATGACAATAAGCACATAAGCACATATCTATCAATAATTACTTTCAACGTAAATGATCTAAATGCTCTAATCAAGACACAGGGTGGCAAAATGGGTTAAAAAACAAGACTCATCTATATGCTGCCTACAAGAGATTCACTTTAGATTGAAAGACACACATAAGCTGAAAGTGAAGGAATGGAAAAAAATATTCCATGAAATTAGAAAGGAAAAGTAAACTGAGGTAGCAGTACTCATATCAAACAAAATAGACTTTAATATAGAGAAGATGAAAAAAGACAAAAAAGGACATGACATAATTTCAGAGGGGTTAATCCAAGAAGAAAATATAACAATTGTAAATATCTATACATCCAACATAAAAGCACTCAAGTAAATAAAGCAAATATTAATGAACATAAAGGCAGAAATTAATACAATAATAGTAATGGACTTTAATACCACATTTACCTTAATGGGTAGATCATCCAGACAGAAATTAATAAGGAAATAATAGCCATAATGCCATATTAGACTAGTTAGACTTACTAGACATTTATAGAGCATTTCATCAAAATTGCAGGTTACGCATTTTTCTTAAGTGCACATGAAACATTTTCCAGAATAAATCACATGCTAGGCCACAAAAGAAATCTCAATACATTCAAGTAGATTGAAATTATATCAAATATATTTTCTGACCACAATGGCACAAAACTGTAAGTCTACTACAGGAAGAAAACTGGAAAAAAAAAATACATGGAGATTAAACATGCTTCTAAACACCAATGGATCAAAGAAGAAATAAAGGAAGAAATCAAAAACTACCTTGAGACAAATGAAAATAAAAACATGACTTAACTAAATTTATAGAATACAGCAAAGCAGTTATAAGAGGAAAGTTTATATAGCTATACAGGCCTACCTCAATAAGCAGGAAAATTTCCAGATAAACAATCTAAACTTACAGTTAAAGGAACTAGAAAAAGAAAAACAAACAAAACCCAGGATAAGTAGAAAAAAGGAAATAATAAAGATTAGAGAGAAAATAAATGAAATAGAAAATAAGAAAATGATAGAAAAGCTCAATGAAACTAAGAGTTGGTTCTTTGAAAGGATAAATAAAATTGAAAAGGCTTTAGCAAGACTCATCAAGAAAAAAAGAGAAAAAGAACACAAATAAAATCAGAAATGAAAGAGGAGAGATTAAAATTGAAACCACAGAAACACAAAGGATCATTAAAGAATAATATGAACATATGTATATGTCAACAAATTGGGCACCTAGAAAAAATGGACATATTTCTAGAGACATACAACCTTCCAAGACTAAATCAGGAATAAATGGAGAATATTAATTACTAGCAATGAAATTTAAGTGGCAATCAAAAACTTGCAACAAACAAAAGCCCTGATCCAGAAGCTTTCACAGGTGAATTCTACCAAACATTAAAAGAACAGTTAGTACCTATCTTTCTGAAACTATTCCAAACAATTGAAGAGGAAGGAACACTTTCAAACTCATCCTATGAGGCCAGCATTACCCTGATACCAAAACCAGACAAAGACACTACAATAAAAAAGAATTACAGGCCAATATCCCTAATGAACATAGATGCTAAATTCTCAACAAAATACTAACAAACTGATGTCAACAGTACATTAAAAGAATTGTACACCATGATCAAGTGGGATTTATATCAGGGATACAAGGGTGGCTCAACATCCACAAAATATGTTATTCATCATATCAACAAAACCAAGAATATTAGTCATAATAATAGTTACACTTGTTTGTTTTTTAATATAATCCCACTGTTTATGATTACTGGACATGTATGAGATAACTGTTAATACTCTCTTCATGGTTTGCATAAATGTTATACTATATACTAAGTACAAAATATGAGAGAGAAGGCAAAACTCAGATCATGATAGTTCACGAGATAGAAATGATCCAGAATGTTCTTCGAAATGAAAGCCATAAGACCTGACTGCCTTCCATTTACCTGTCTTCCCCATTTTGGGAAAATTTGCCCTCAACTCATTTCATGGGTACAGTATTGCTCAATCCCCAGTGGTCAACAAGACAACATCAGTATTGAGACTTCTAAGAATGAGTCTCACTAGCACTGTGAGACCACACTATCTGACCAAAAGATTGGTCATCAGTGACCCTTCAGATTGATTTTTGACTGTGGTAAAAAAAAAAAAAAAAAAGGGTTCTGTGGAAAGTAACCTCACAGGGTGATCTGATTATAAACTCCTAACTGAACAGGTCATGGTGGGTAGTTATGCCCCAGGACAATAAGTTTTTAGTGAAAGGTTTTAAGCCAGCTCTGTCCATTGTTCTTGTGTATCTAGGTTAGAACATCTTTGAAATACCAGATGTAATAATACCTCTCAAAGTGGGTAATAACCCTCGAGATAGCACATAATCTTGTTAATTGTTCTGTAATCCAGTCCCCACCTTGCTTTCTCCCACCTGCTTGTACATTCCCTCTTTAACTTCAAATGCATAAAAGAAGCGGCAAAACTGTTATTTTCTGGATCATTTGAGATCCTACTCCTGGTATATGTCATCAGTTTGGCTCTAATAAACTCTTACAAAAATTTTTTTAAAAAACTCAAGGTGGAAAATCATGTGATTATTTCAATGGATGCAGAGAATGAATTTGACAAATTTCAACATCCATTAATGATCTACTATAACCCAGGAATTCTATTTCTGGTTGTTTATCTAAGGAAAACAAAACATTAACTCAAAAGATATATCCACCATTATGTTCATCATGGCATTGTTTAAAATAGGCAAGATATGTAACTTAGGTGTCCATTGAGAGATGAATGGATAAAGAAAATGTGTGTGTATGTATGTGTGTGTGGGGGGAGGAGGTGTATATATATACCCCCACACACATGCACACATACACAATGGAATATTACGCGGCAATAAAAAATATTAAAATCTTGCCATTTGTGACAACATGGATAGATCTAGAGGGCATTATGCTAAGTAAAATAAGTCAAATGGAGAAAGACAAGTATCATCCAATTTTACTTATATGTAGACTCTAAACAAAACAAAACAAACAAAACAAAATAAAAACAGACTCATAGAAACTAAGACCAAAGGGATAGTTGCCAAAGGGCCAGGGGTGGAGGATGGGTGAAAAAGTTGTAGAGGAATATAGCCAATAATATTATGATAAGTTTGTAGTGACAGATGATTACTAAAATTAGTGAGGTGCTCACATGGTAAAGTATAAAAATGTCAAATCATTCTGTTGTATATTTGAAACCAATATAATATAATATTGTATACCAATTATATTTAAATTAAAAATAAAACATAAAAATAAAAAAAAGATTTGTGACAATAACAACATAAAAGGTGGAAGAATTTCTATAGAAGCAGAATTTTTCTTGCTTCTGAAGCTAAGTGAAACCAGATTATTAATTTAGAATATTGATTGTAAGTCCCATGGTAATCCCCCCAAAAATATCTAAAAAAATACACAGAAAAGAAAATGAGAAGGGAATCAAAACAGTACACTACAAAAAAATTAGTTAAACACAAAATAAGGCTTTAAGGATAGAAATGAGAAATAAAAAAGGCATAAGACATACAGAAAACAAAAGTGGTAGAAATAAATCTTTTCTTATCAGTAATTGTTTTGCATGTAAGCAGGTTGAGCTCTTCAATAAAAAGACAGTTATTTGCAGACAAATTTTTTTAAAAAGGATACAACTATGTTATCTATAAGACCCATGTTAGATACAAAGACACGCATAGATTTAAAGTTAAAAAAAAGATATTGCAACACTTACTATAACAAAAAAAACTAGTTGAAGTGGCTACTGTTGGATAAGATACACTTTAAGTCAAAAGCTAATACAAAAGACAGAGAAGAAAATTATATATTGATAAAAGGGTCAATTCATGAAGAAGATATAACAACTACAAACAAATATGTATCAAACAATGGAGACTCAAAATATATAAAGCAAATATTAACAGAACTGAAGGGAAAAATAGTCATATCTACAATAATAGTTGGAGATTTCAATAGGTAGAACACCTAGACTGAATAGCAATAAGAAAATGGAGGACTTGAATAACACAATAAATTACCTAAACATAACAGGTATCTACAGAATGCTCCATCCGATTACAGCAGAATACCCATTCTTTACAAATGCATATACATTCTCCAGGAGAGACCATGTGTTAAATCACAAAAAAAGTCTCAACAAATGTTGAAAAACTGAAGTTATACCAAGTATATTTTCCAACTATAATGAAATAAAGCTAGAAATCAATAGAGAAGAAAAACTGGAAAATTCACAAATATGTAGAAATTAAACAACATAATCTGAAACAGCTAGTAGGTCAAAGAAGATATCACAAAGGAACTTAGAGAATACTTAGAGACAAAATAACATAAAAACGATACATACCAGAAGGTGTGGAATTCAGTAAAAGTAGTGCTCAGAAGGAAATTTATAGCCATAAGGGTTTACTTTAAACAAAGAGAATGATCTCAAGCCAATAAACTTATTCTATACCTTGAGGAACTAGAATTGAAGAGCAACCTAAACACAGAACTAGAAGAAAGAAGCAAATAATAAAGATCAATATAAACAAAGCAGAAAATAGTAAAGCAATAGAGATCAACAAAATTAACAAAACTTTAGCTAAAAATAGAGGATATCAATAATTAAAATTAGAAAGTATAGATATTACTACTAACTTACAGAAAAAAAAGGATTATAAAATACTATGAACAATTACACACAAACATATTATATAACATTGATAAAATGAAAAATAATTGATTGAAATAAGTATCAAAATTTATTAAGAAGAAATAAAATAATCTCAATAGACCTATATCAAGTAAAGAGATTTAAGCAGTAATCAAAAACCATCATTGAGAGCTGCCTGAAGTCTAGCTGAACAGTCCTGCCATTTGGAACACAAAGAAGAAGCCATCTTAAGACTAGCAAGAGGAGTGGAGATGCAAAATCTGGAGAAATATATTTGCTGCAGATGTTCCCCTGGAGGAGTGGGGGGTTCCAGCCACACACTAGGTTGCCCAGCCCAGGGTTCCAGTGCTAGGAAGAGAAGTCTCCACAACCTCTGGCTTTGAAAACCAGTGTAGATTGTGACTAAGTGAGACAGAGGACTGAGGGAGTTGCAGACTTTCCTCTTATGGGGCCTGTATGTGGACTTAGTCAGTGAAGGACTCACTTGCTCTGAGCTCCAGCTCTGGGGCAGCAGCTCAAAAGGACCCAGGGACATATAGGAAGGAATTGAATTGTTTGGCTTCAGGGCAAAGGCTCGAGGAGCAGCTATCTCCCAGACAGGAGAGCTGGCAGAGGACATTGTTTCTTTGCTGAGCCCTCTCCTACTCAGATAGCAGATCCAGGCAGGCACCATATCTGTATCTCCATCAACGTAGCTAACACTGGTCACCTCACCCTAGTTATTCCCTGAGACCCTGCTCTTCCCAACATGTGGGCCCACCAAAGCTGCTTCCAGTGGATTTTCCATACAAATAGCTTATCATGACATGGTTCATGCTGAAGACTTTCCTAAAATCTCAAAAAGGTTCCCAAAATAAACAAGCAGCATCTGGCCTAGGCATGCCCTATACATCTTGCTGAGCAGCCCCAAGCCCAGCACTAGCAGCACTCAGCCTCAGTTTGTGACTTGGCCTCTTGAGGAACTTCCAAGCCCAGAGTGGGTGGCGCCATCTGCAGATTGCTTGATGGCTCATGCCAGGTGGCAGAGGACATTGTTTCTTTGCTGAGCCCTCTCCTACTCAGATAGCAGATCCAGGCAGGCTGTAGCTGAACTAGGCTTGTGGCAGGGCCCTCCCAGGAGGCCCTGTCCTGCACTCCCGGTGGTTAGCTTTGGTCTGACCCAGAGCACCACCTGGGATCACATCTGAGGATGACACACCCAAAGGGCAGACTGGGCAGGCATCAGAGCCCTGCTAAAGCAAATCCTGCTCCATAAGGTTAGTCCTAGCACAACAGCTCCTCAACTGGTCATGGCCAAGTACTACAACCATTCAGCCCTAGGGACAATCCCACCTACTGATGAACAAACAGCAACCAAGACTCACAGGAGAGCACACACAACCTATACAAGGCTACAAGTGACCAGGGAAGACTGTACCACTGGGACCCACAGCATACCTACTACATAAGGCCACTCTACTAAGACTGGGAGGCATAGCAGCCCTACCTAATATATAGAAACAACCACAAGTAGGCAGCCAAAATGAGAACACAAAGAAACATGTCCCAAATGAAAAAATAGAACAAAGCTCTAGAAAAAGAACTAAACAATACTAAAGCAAACAATCTACCAGATGCAGAGTTTAAAACACTATTTATAAAGAATCTCAATGAACTTAGGGGAAGAGTAGATGAACTCAGTGGGATCTTTAACAAAGAGAGAGAAAATATAAAACAGGAGATAGAAAACAAAACAAAACAAAACAAAAAGAACCAGTCAGAAATGAAGAATACAATAAATAAAATAAATGATACCTTAGGAGGAATTAACAGTAGATTAGATAAACCAGAGGACTGAATGAGCAATTTAGGAACTAAGGTAGCAGAAAACACCCAATCAGCAACAAGAAAAAAATAATTAAAACAAATGAAGATAGGTTAAGGGGCCTCTGGGATAACATCGAGCATATCAACATTAGCATCATATGAATACCAGAAGGAGAAGAAAGAAAGCAAAAAATTGAAAACCTATTTCAAGAAATAATAACTTAAAACTTGCCTAACCTCATGAAGGAAATAAATATACAAACCTAGCACAGAGACTTCCAAAGAAGATAAATCCAAAAAGGCCCACATCAAGACACATCATAATTAAAATGCTTAAAGGCAACAAGAGAAAAGCAGTTAGTTACCTCAAGGGAACTCCCATAAGACTGTTAGCTGATTTCTCAACAGAAACTTTGTAGGCAGAAGTGATTGGTAGAAAATATTCAAAGTGATGAAAAGTAATGGTTTACAACCAAGATTACTCTACCTAGCAATGCTATCATTTAGTTTTGAAGAACAGATAAAGAGTTTCCCAGACAAGAAAAAGCTGAGGGAGTTCATCATCATGTTAAAAGGGACTACTTTAAGAAGAAGAGAAAAAAGAAAAAATGAAAAAAATGTGTAAATAATAAAATGGCAATAACTAAATGTCTAGCAACAATTACTTTAAACATAAATGTATTAAAGGTTCCAATCAAAATCTAGGGTGGCTGAATAGATTAGAAAACAAGACCTTTACATATCCTGCCTACAAGAAACTTATTTCAGATCAAAAGACATACACAGACTGAAAGTAAAGGAATAAAAAAAGATGTTTCATGAAAATGAAAACAAACAAAAAAGCTGGGGTAGTAATACTTATATCAGACAAAATAGGCTAAAACAAAGGCTAAAGCAAGAGACAAAGAAAGATTCAGTTATCCCACTTCTGGGTATTTATTTGAAGAAATCCAAAACACTACTTTGGAAGGATGTGTGAATCTATGTGTTCATTGCAGTTTTATTTACAGTAGCCAAGATATGGATGCATCCTGGGTGTTCATCAATGGATGACTGATTAAAGAGGTGAATGTATTGTATATATATTATATAAACACACATATACATGCATATATACACACAATGGAATATTACTCAGCCATAAGAAGAATGAAATCTTGCCATCTGCAACAACATGGATGGACCTAGAGGGTATTGTGCTGAGTGAAGTGAGTCAGACAGGGAAAGACAAATGTCATATGTGGAATCTAAAGAACAGGATAAACAAACAAACAACAGAAACAAGCTCATAGATACAGAGAGTGTTTTGATGGGGGAGGGGTTAATAGATACAAAATAGTCATGGAATGTAGAGTATATCATGGGGAATATAGTCAGTAGTATTGTAATAACTATGTATGGTGTCAGATGAGTACTGGATTTATCAGTGTGATCACTTCATAAGTTACATAAATGTCTAATCATTGTGTTGTACACCTGAAACTAACATAATATTGTATGTCAACTATAATTGAAAAAATAAAACTATTAAAAAATTTTAAAAGGATCTCCCATAACTCAACAACAAAACAAAAACTAATAACCAGATTTAAAAAACAATAGGCAAATGATTTGAATAGACATTTCTCCAAAGGAGATATACAAATGACCAAGAAGCAAATGAAAAAAAGAAGAAAGTTGAATATCATTCATCATTAGAGAAAGACAAATCAAAAACCACAATGAGATATCACTTTATGCCTATTAGGATGGCTATAATGAAAAAACAGAACAAATGTTGGTGAAGGTGTGAAGAAACTGGAATCACTGTATATCACTGGTAGGAATGTAAAATTGTTCACGTACTATAGAAAATAGTTTGGAAATTTCTCAAAAAGTTAAAAATAAAATTGCCATGAGACCAAAAATTGCACTCATAGGTATACATTCAATGAATTCAAAAACAAGTATTCAAACAAGTACATGTACACAGATATTGACTACCTCTTTGTTCACAATAGACAAAAGATGGAAACACAAATGTCCATCAACAAATAAATGGATAAACAAAGTATGATATATAGATCAATGAAATATTAGTCAGCCATAAAAAAGAATGAACTTTTAATACATCATGTATAAAACTCAAAATTATGATGCTAAATAAAAGAAGCTAAACACAGAAAGTCACATACAGACATACCTCAGAGACATTGCAGGTTTGGTTCCAGATGACCTGGATAAAATGAGTATCACAATAAAGTATCACAAAACAAAATAAGTAATAAAGTAAGTTCTAATCTTTTTACTACTGGAGGTTTTTGCCTTCAATTTGCATACAATGAAATATATGTGAAGCACAATAAAGCAAAGTTCAGTAGAACTAGGCATGCCTGTACCATGATTCTTTTTATATAAAATAACTAGAACTAGCACATCCATAGAGGCAGACAGAGATTACTGCTTGTCATGGGTTGCAAGGAGAATGGAATTTGGAAGTAACAGATCAAAAAGAATGAGGATTCTTTTTTTTGGTGCTGGAAAATTTTTCAAATTAGATTGAGGTGGTGGTTATACAACTGTGTGAATATACTAAATCCCGATGAATTGTGCACTTTTAAAAAGCTTTATTATTTTTTTTAATTTTTTTATGGTGACATCGGTTAACAAAATCCAGTAAATTTCAGGTGCACAATTTAACAGTAAGGCATATATATATTGCATTCTGTGTTCCCTTCCCATAGTTAGATTTTTTTGTATCACCACATATTTGACACCTTTTACCTGATCTACATCCCTCTTCCCCACACCCCATTATTCTCCTGTAACAACTAGTTTACTGTCAATGTACATGAATCTCTGTTTGTTTCTTGCTTTTAGGTTTATATCTCACATATATGTGATATCATATCAACTTTTTCTGTCTGGCAAATTTAGCTTAGCATGATTATCTTGAGGTTCATTCACGTTGTCGCAAATGGCAGTATTTCATCTCTTCTTATGGCTGAGTAATATTCCATTGTATATATGTACCACAGCTTCTTTAACCAATCATCTATCATAGAACACTTAGGTTGTTTCTATGTCCTGGCCACCATGTGAAAATATCTTTTCATATATGAGTTCTCAAGTCTTCAGGGTAAATACCCAGTAGAGGGATTGCTGGATCATATGCTATATCAATTCTTAGATTTTTGAGGAACCTCCATACTGTTTTCCATTGTGGTTGTACTAATATACAGTCCCACCAGCAGTATATGAGGCTTCCTTTCTCCCCACATCCACTCCAATATTTATTATTTGTCCTGTTGATAACAGCTATTATTGGAGATATGGGGTGGTATCTCTTTGTGGTATTGATTTGCATTTCCCTAATAGCTAGTGATGATGAGCATGTTTTCAAATATTTGTTGGCCATTTGTATGTCTTATTGGGAGAAGTGTCTGTTCAGGTCCTCTGCCCATTGTTTGATTGTTTTTGTTGTTGTTGTTGTTGTTGTTGTTGTTGTTATAGAATTGTATGAGTTCTTTATATATTTTGGGTATTACTCCCTTATTAGAGCCATTGCTTACAAATATATTTTTCCATTTGAATGGTTGTCTCTTTCTCTTTTTGATAGTTTTTCTTTTTGCTGTGAAAAAGCTTTTTACTTTTATGTAGTCCCATTCATTTATTTTTACTTTCTTTGCCATTGAGGTCAAATTCATAAAATGATCTCTAAGTCCAAGGTCCATGAGTTTAATTCCTACATTTTTTTCTATGCATTTCATCATTTCAGGTCTTATATTCAGGTCCTTAATCCATATTAAATTAATTTTGGTGTATGATGATAGACAACAGTCTACTTTTATTCTTTGCAGGTGGCTTTCCAGTTTTCCCAGAACAATTTATTGAGGAGGCTTTCCTATCTCCACTATACATTGTTGGCTTTTTTGTCATAAATTATTTGCCCATGTGAACATGGGTTTATTTCTGGACTCTCGATTCTGTTCCACTGGCCCATGTGTCTGTTTTTCTGCTTTACCATGCCATTTCGAATATTGTCACTTTGTAGTATAATTTAAAGTCAGGCAGAGTGATGCCTCCAGCTTTGTTCTTTTTTTCTCAGGATGACTTTGACAATTTGGGGTCTTTTGTGCTTCCATACAAATCTG
>JAQQSQ010000239.1:0-14941 GCA_028627145.1 Eidolon dupreanum | reverse complement strand
GCGGCGCCCTGGGAGCCTGCCTCGAAGCACTCGTCCATCTCGCTGGTGATGTCCTTGATGGCCATGCCCCGGACCTTCTCGGGGCCCTGGCACATGAGGCCTCGAACGTTGACCACAGCCGCCCGCGCCTTCACCCAGTCGCGCAGCCACAGGAGGTTGCAGCCGCAGAACCAGGGGTTGTTGCGCAGCAGCAGCTGGGCCAGGCTCTCCAGGTCGTCGAACAGGCCGCGGGGCAGCGTGGTGAGGTTGTTGTTGGACAGGTCCAGGCGCTCCAGCTCGCGCATCTTGGCCAGCGTGTTGTAGGGGACGTGGCTGATGGCGTTGTCCTGGAGGTAGAGCTTCTGCAGGTGGGCGCTGGGGAGGTTGAGGGGCGGGGCGGCCAGCGAATTGCGCACCAGCGAGAGCTCGGTGAGGTTCTGCAGGCGGCTGAAGGTGTCGTCGGCGATGCGCTGGTTGGCCAGCAGGTTGCCGTCCAGCACCAGGCGCCGCAGGCTGCTGAGGCCCTTGAAGGCGTGCAGCGGGATGGTGGCGATGCGGTTATCGTCCAGCCGCAGCTCCTCCAGGGTGCGGGGCAGCCCCGCGGGGATGCTGCTCAGGTGGTTCCGGCTCAGGAAGAGCAGCTTGAGCTGCTGGCTGTCGGCGAAGGCGTCCTCCTCGATGCTCACGGTGGACACGGAGTTGTCGTCCAGGTGCAGCTTCTCCAGCAGCGGGATGCGGGCCAGCGAGTCCCTGGCGATGGCACGCACGTTGTTGTCCTGCAGGTGCAGCTCCCGCAGGGAGCGGGGCAGGTTGACCGGGAACTCGTCCAGGTCGTTCTCGTACAGGTAGATGACCTGCACATTGACCTTGGTCTTGAGGTCCTGGGGGATGCCAGCATTGTTGATCTGGTTGTTCTGCAGGTAGAGGGTGGTGGCGTCGTCGGGGATGTCGGGGGGGATGGAGGTGAGTCCCCGGTCGTTGCAGTAGATGAAGCCGTTGTCACAGCGGCACACCGAAGGGCACGTGGTGCTGTCGATGACCTCCGTCAGGAAGGCAATGAGGCCGTAGCAGAGGAACAGCCAGTCCCGCAGGTCCATGGTGGCCGTGGTCATCACGACGGTGGCCGTGACGGTGGCAGCAGGCGTGGTGGTGGCGGTGGCAGTGGGGTATGCCACCACCATGGTGGATGGCTGGCAGAGCCGGGCCTCACCTGATCTGGGGCCTTAACACCTGCAGGGAGCACAAGACACGTGCGGTGAGAGTGAGTCGCAGTGCCCACCTGCCTGCCACCAAGGGGTCGCCGCAGCTTGGGTCATAGGACAGAGGTCAAGCCTCCAGGCACGTGCACCAAGGCTTCTCTGTGGCAGTTTTTTGTCACAGGTGATCACTCGGGCTGAGGTTGGACTCTAAACCTCATCGGGAGCAAAGACACTGCCCGTGAATGACACGGACGCTGCATGCCCTCCTGGACAGTGATTCTGTGCCTCAGGTGAGGTTAATTTAGTGACAGCCACACCGCGGTTTGTTTCTTCTTTCAAGATTTCACACTAAGCCAGTCTTTACGGCTAATGCTGAAAGTGGCTGGTCCACGTCGGCAGGTTGAATTTAGGGTGTGTTTTATAGATTCAGAGCCACCATTTCTCACTGGGGACAAGGGACTCACATCCCTAGCTGTCTCAGACCCAGGGTTGGAAGGGAAGCTTGTTTCTGGGAGATGCGCTCAAAAGGGGGGGCGTCACTAGAACCTGCAGAAAAGAAGCTGCCAGCGTCATCACTGGTGATCAGTGGAGAGCGGGGATCTTCATTGTCTGGTGTTAACACATGGCCTATTTGTCACTTGTGCGTTTTATAGACAGAAGAAGAAAGTGTCAACAAAACTGCTTTTCTCATGTATTTACAGAAATCTCTTTTAATCGGAGGTGCCCTCCTTAGCTCCACATTCTGTGTTGTGTGGGAAACTCTTCCACACCTGCCCCCTTCCCAAATCATGAAACTTTCAACTATTATGAAAAATGCGTACATCTGTTTTCTTGCATTTAAAATATGCAAGTGGGGGAAGGGGCTTATGCTCTGAGGGAATTGCCTGCGGGTGTAATTTCAGTTTTCGCAAAGGGAAAAATTGCAGCATAGATTTTTCTCATATTATTTTACTGTTCATCGTGGTAAAAAAAAAAAAATCAATTAAAGAGAAATTATCTTTCACCCTCAGTGGGAAAATTGTCTTCGCGCAGCCGGCAAAGGTCTGCTGTGTAACTCTAGATTCACAAAGGTTTGTCAATGATGGGACACAATGGCCTCTTGGAGTCTGAGCGGAGGCCCCAGCGTAGAGGGCAGCCCAGGTGTGCAGAGCTTGCCAGAGGCGTCTGCAAGGGGCCTGACGCCTGTGCCCCCGGAGCCAACCATCTCCACTTCTCAACCACATCAAACCTTCCTTCCTCCTCTGTCTCTATTCCGGGACTGCTCTTCCCCATCCAGCAAACTGCTGTCCACCCTTCAGTACAAGGCTCAAATGCCCCCTCCTCTCCTCTGTTAGGTTTCAGATAAAGCTCCGTCCATCTTTTCATCCACCCATCCATCCCCCACTCACTCATCCAACAGAGGAGCTCTTTACTGAGCACCTACCACGTGCCAAACCGTGTTCTGGCCACTTTGGGGTTCCATTCTACTGGGGTGGTAGCTCACACTATAATAAAGACCTTGCCTACAGCTTCACGAATATTTCAGTCATTTAATTCTCCCAGTAAACGTGAGGTCAGAGCCTTTCTTATTCCCATGTAATAGATGAGGAAACGGAAGCTCGGAGATGAGAGAACTTACTCGAGATGACTGGGAGGTGCTGGGGAGAAACCTGGGCCAGAGTCTCGACCACCAGGCCCACAGCGCTGCATATGTCCGTGGGCTGCAGGACGCGCTATTTGGTGACTAATGTTTTGGTGCTTGAGGGTAGGGACCATGGGCAGTGTCAGCCTGCTGTGGCTTGGCATCAGTGACCACACAAGCATAGAACAGACTGAGAAAACGGGGTGCTTCCGCCACCCGCCCTGCACACACACCCCATCTGTGTCTGCAGGGGCCTGGCCCAGCCCACAGCTCCAAGGCCTTCTGGAGAGACCACAGGCTTTGCTCACGGCTGCCGTGCTAACCTCGCCAGGGCCTGCTCATGCCACAAAGTTTTCTCTATGAGGCGGACTGCAGGCAGGTCAGAGGCCGGCCAAAGAAGTAAGCGAGGGCAATAGGGAAGGCCGCGTGAGGTCCGTGCCAGGAGCCAGAGGGGGAAGCCAGAGGAGGGGGCTGACGAGACAAAGCCCAGTACTCTGGGCTCCTGAAGCCAGCTCAAGTCCCCTCTTTCCAGCACCTGCTGGCCTGCAGGGCCAAGGACACTTGTCTGCTGCCTTGGTAGTTGGCCCCCAGGCCAGGCTA
Source organism: Eidolon dupreanum (assembly GCA_028627145.1). Classification (NCBI taxonomy): domain Eukaryota; kingdom Metazoa; phylum Chordata; class Mammalia; order Chiroptera; family Pteropodidae; genus Eidolon; species Eidolon dupreanum. The sequence goes on along the minus strand of JAQQSQ010000239.1, from coordinate 11,542 downwards.
TGGGTCCTGACCCCCCTTCATACCCCACCCCTCGGGATGTGGAGTCGGTCTTTGCTTCCTGCACAATGAAGCCCTGGCTCTCGGTGGATTAGGTCGTCTTTGTTTCTCTAACCAGGCACCCTGGACGCTCCCCTCTGCTCATCTCCCACCCAGAGCCTCGCACCATGCTTGATTCTCAGCGGCATTGAGAGTCACCTTGTAAGATCCAGCAGGAGTGTGGGCAGCTCAGGGTACCCAGTCCTTATCTGACTGCTGATTCTCACACCTCCCATTATATCTGGGACCAGGAAGGACACTGGCCCGGACTATAGGACAGATGGGCTTAAAGCAGGGGACAGTGGTGCAGACCTGGGAATGCTGGCCTTCAGAGGACAGCAAGGAACTTAAGCACAAGGGGGACCCCTCCAGCCAGGCCTCACCCATCCTGCCTTCACAGGCACGTTTGTACTTGCGCCCACCCATCACACACAGGTCCTCCATCCCATTTTATAGCTAAGCAGCCCAAGGTCCAGAGAGGTGAGGGGCCTGTCCAGGATCACAGTCAGCCCAGGTTTCCGGCTTCGCATCTGTCCCTTCATCTGCATAGAGCTAGAACCACGAAGGTTGTGAGCAGAGTCAGGGCTAGGGCAGGTGCTGAGGTCAGGAAGGCACAGGCCTGCCCAAAGACCACCTTGCCTTGGTCTCAGGGGTCAAGTTTAAGCCCAGGAGAGCCTCTGCCTGGGCCCCCAGCAAATGGCCAGAGGATACACCCTCCCTGGTCTGTCAACGCTGTCATGACATGAGGACGTGGGTAACCTTTGGGCTTGGCCTTTGGGGGCCAGTGCCCTGAGCAGGGGGCAGATTTGTTAAAGCCAAAAGCAAGGCCAGCCACTACCTTCTGTGGCCTGGACATCAGTTCCCGGTACCCGCTCAGCTCACTGCCACAGCCCTCACCCTCCAGAGGCCCTGGCATCATAATAGAGTATAAATTGCACCTTTCAGAGATGCCTGATGGATAACCAAGAAGCATGTGGGAAGCAGAGACCCAAGGCCTTTCCGTTCCCTGGTCTGCAGGCCTCATCCATCTTGGCTCAAGTCTCCCCTGCCACCCCTTCCCCAAGGCCGCCAAGGCTGAACCCTCTGGCTCTGGGGAAGCAGGGCGGGGCCTGGGGTGGGGAGCAGGAGCACGCCTCGCTGGAGGAGCCCATTAATTGCCCTGGTGCCAGGCAGCATTTTTATTCCCTGTTGTGTGTTTGATAGTTTATGTGGCCATCAAATTAAACCTGGTAAATCGCCCATCTTTTATGGGGTCACTTGTCATTGCATGGATCCCAGAGACTTTAGCATGATGTGAGTTACAATCTGCCAGCTCCATGACTGACAGGATCCTTGGTGTGCCACTTGAGGGGCGGGGGGAGCAGTGAGGCGGCTCAGACTGGAGGTATCCAGACCCCCATTAGCTGAGGGGGCACCTGGGGCATCGTTCTTGGCATTCTCTATCAGTCTCTAGCTCCTGCCGTCTTCCAGGACAGGGAAACCTGGGTTTGAGTCCTGCCTCTGCCACTTCCGGGCTGTGCGATCTTGAGCAAGTTACTTGCCTTCTCTGAGCTTCAGTTTGTTCATCTATAAGCATGGTCATAATAGTTCCCTTTACAGGGAAACTATTTAGATTTCAATGAAGTAATATGTGCAAAGTACCCGCTTGTAAGTACAATCTGTACGGGACACATTCGTGAGGTTTAAAAGCTGCTATAATTCTCCATCTGCCCCAGGCATGTTGATCTAGGCCCAGTGTTAACCGCTGGTCTCTCTCCTCTGCTTTCCATTGGCCCTTTCTTCACACCCTGTTCCTGCCCGTGCCTCCAGGGCCGACTGGGAGCCTGTGGGTCGCTGCTTCCTGGCAGGACTCCTCGTTTGAGGCTGTGAAGCTGGGCGCCCCTCCACCTCACATGGTGCATCCTCAGCGCCTCCTCGCCAGCCAGGGGAAGCACTGGGCCTATGTCTGGGCCACACAGAGCTGGCCCATCAGCACCAGGCGCCTCTGATATGTCCCCAGGCTTCTCTAGCCCTTCTCTCATGGGGGACATCCAAGCCCAGGGAGGGGATGTGAGTGGGTTGGGCCCCTTGGACCTCTGAGACACGGTCCACTCCGGGTCTCTGAAGGCCCTGTGCTCCCTCTGAGCCTTCGCACATGCTGTTCCCACACCTTCCCTATTCGGGCCTTGCCAGGCCAGCTTCTGCTCCTCCCCAGGCCTCGGCTTAGATGCCTCCTCCAAGCAGCTTTCCCTGACCTTCCACGAGGCTGAGTCCGTGCCTGGCTCTGCTCCCACATCCACGTGACTGGTGGTAGTAGGTGCTGAGTACTATCTAAATATCTTCCAGCTGGATGGTGGTACCTTCCTGTTGGAGACCCCAGGCCTCCCGGCGCTCTGCCCTGGTGTTTTCCCCAGATGCCACCAGGCTGGGGCTGTCAGAGTGGGGGCAACATGCGGGGGGCAGCCACAGGTCCAGCACACTGGGTGGCATCTAATGCCGCAGGTTCCGGGGGGTGGGCACAGTTAGACGCGAGGGGGCTGAGCATGCTTTGGGAAGGAGCTGGGGGGTCCCAGGCAGGAGAGGGGAGGCTGGGCAGGCCTCCTCGCTTCCCAGCCCTGCCCTTCCTTCCCATTCGTCAGTGAAAGCGGCTCATGTGGGGACCTCTGATAGCACCAGACACAGGCTCAGCCTCCACTTTAGGAACCTGAGAATTCCAGATGGTGGTGACTCTAAGAGGGAGATGTGCAGACTAGAAACGAGGAGAGGACAACAGGGCTGGGTTTGAATCTGGCCTCACCAGCCCCCAGCTGTGTGACCTGTGGTGACACCTCTTTGGGCCTTAGTTTCCTCATCTGTAACGTGTTGCCGAGAGTCCCACTCTCCTGAGAAGATGATGGGGGAGGGGTTTGTGGAATTCCCAGCAGAGGCCTGGTGGTTTTAGAAAGAAGAGCCACCCCACCCATCCCCGGGAGGGACCCGAAGCCCGCCCTATGACCCACTCTGGGCGGCTGCTCACCAGTCCTGGCCGAGCTTCAGAAGAGGGAGGGCAGACACAAGTGGGCCACGGAGCCGAAGCTCAGACAGATAAGCCCCTCGCCCTCCCCTTCCCGCACCCCCTCCCAGTTCCTCCCTTCAGCAAGAACAGTTGTGTTTTTCCTAAACCTTGCCAGGCCTCCGTCCTTACGGGCACAGCGGGGCCCAAAGCAGGAGCGAGGCGTCTGGGGCAGCCTGGGGCCAGAAGCAATTTTAGCCCTAGAAGGGGAAAGGCAGGGGGACCAACCCCACAAGGCAGGAGCTCCACCAAGAGAGTCACCACCCATCTGTGATGCGTTGTCTTCAGCAAACCTTTGTTTAAATTAATCGGGGGCCCCACATTTTCTTCCCCACTGGCCGATGCTACTTCCCCTGGGGCTATAAGCAACATGGAGTGAGGAGGACCTGTGCTAAGGAAGGCCTGGGCCCCAGGGAGCCACCCCCCTGGGAAGTCAGGTAGCCCGGGCGGCCTGCCTGGGCTCAGTCTAGCTGCTCCACCTACCGAGGGTGGCCTCAGGTCTCAGGCCTTCATCTGTCAAATGGGACCATGAATGACCCACTCCTCTGGGTTCTTTTGAGGATAAAGGACAGTATTTTCAAGCCTGAGCAGAGGGCCTGAGCAGGGTGGTGATCCGAACCAGGGACCCGTGTTTTCATTAGCAACAGACAGCACTTCCCTGCAGGTCTGGGAGATGGGGAGATGTGAACAGCAGGCGGGAAGGGAAACTTGGGACTTCAGTGTGAGGTGTGAGCAGGGCTTTCCCAAGACCTAGTTCAGGCAGCCGCCGGGGGGCTGCTCCTGCCCAGGCCAGTCTCGGCCCACCAGAGGCACCTCCTTAGGGCTGGGGGCTGGATGCCATGACCCTCAAGGCCTGTGCTGCACAACTTTGCTCTTGACCTGTCTACTGGTGCCACTGAGAACTTGTGATGAGTGTAGTGTGGGGGGCGGGGGTGGGGATTCTTTTAAGACCTAAAGTTAATTATTTTTCTAATTCCACGCTGCATGCATTATGCATCAGCAGTTATCACTGGTGGTAATTGCAGGCAGGTATGCAAATCCACTGAAACTGTACCTCCAGCTCACCTCCCTGCGTAGGCTGCCTGGGCGGTGCCGGGCTCTGGGGTGTCCTGAACTTCAGAGAATGCAAGTCGCTTTAAAAAACAAGACTTTAAAATTGGGTCTTAGGAGGTTAATTATATTGATAACAGTGTTCGATATTAAACTGTTCAAGGCCGGGAGGGGGTGGGGGATGAAAGGAGACACATGTAATTTTGTTTCTCTCCTCACATCCTTTAATAAGATATTCCTACACCTGATATTTCCGGCTGTCTTCACGCATTTTTAGTAAAGCTGCCTAGACTGAGGCGTAATTCCTTTTGGGGAGGAAAAAGGAGAGGCTGGGGAGTCTCAGAAGGTCGGAAAGAGGCCTGAGGACCTTTATTCCGGGGGCCGGGAGACAGGAGGAGAGGGGGCAGCGCCTGCAGGGCCGGCCACAGCCCCGGAGAACAGCGTGGTCGTCCCCCAGGGTCTGCACTGCTGGGATTCTCAGCCACTGGGGGGATCCTGGCGGCCAGGGGCCGAAAGAGGAGCAGGGTGAACCGATCACTGGGTATGTGATGTTTACTGATGTGAAGCAGAGGCGTGGAGCTGGGTGGCAGCGGGGGCGGGGCTCCCCAGGCACCGTGTGGTGTCCTCCACAGGCAGGCCCTGCTCCTGTGGAAATCCCCGTTTATTTGTCACAAGTCAGTTGTCCAACCCCTCTCTCTAGAACGCAAACTCTTGTGAGTCAGGATATGTTCTGTCTTGTTGATGTGCCTAGCATGGAGCCTGGCCCAGGAGGAACTCATAAACATCTACTGAAGGAAGGAAGGAAGGAAGGAAGGAAGGAAGGAGGGAGGGAGGGAGGGAGGGAGGGAGGGAGGGAGGGAGGGAGGGAGGAAGGAAGGAAGGAAGGAAGGAACGAACGAACGAACATGCCGAATAGGAGGTCTAGAATCTGAAACTCAGTACTGGGCAGCAGGACGGAAGAGGGAGGCTGGCCCTTCTTCCACCCACGCCAAGAGGTAACAGTGAGCCAGGCGTCCTCACCATGGTGGCCCAGAGAAGCAAAGGGACGGGTCTGAATTCTGCAGTGCGTGGTGAAGGAGCTGGCCCCACAGCCCAGTTTGGAGGCAGAGCTGGGTACTAAGCAGATTCTCCATAAATATTTGGGGTATGGGCCTGGGGGACGATAGCCAGCTGCTCCCCTCCGGTTTGGTTTCAGACCCAGGCATGAACCCCCCAACCCCTCCTAGGGCCTGGGAGGAGAGTATGGACAAGGGACAGATGGGTGGGGAGGCCATCAGGCAGGGGCCAAGCTCGGGCTCCAGTGGCCCCACTGCCAGGCTGGCACCTTGATAATAAATAACGGCAAATGGCCAATCTGCAGGGCATCTTTCACGCCGGTGGCTAATAACACACTATTAATGCCCCTGCAGACGGCGTTTATGCCGGGAGGCGCTGACGAATGTCCCAGCCTGGGCACAGTTGTAAATCAGCCCCCCTCCTGGGGAGTGTGCAGGGAAGTGTCATTTTCCATCTTGGTAATGAATTGGGGCTTCCCTGCCCTGCCCAGGGTACCGCCTCCTCTCCAAGTTGCCTGGGATTTGTGTCTGGGGAGGCTCAAGCCCTCCCTCTCGGCCTCTGGGGAGAAGAGAGGACTGGGACCTAAGTAGATTCTCCATAAATATTTGGAGTACAGGCCTGGGGGACCGTAGCCAGCTGCTCCCCTCTGGTTTGGTTTCAGACCCAGGAATGAACCCAGGCAGGACCCTGCGCCCCTCCCAGCCCAGCCCTGGTAGTTCCTACCACTCTGAGGAGGAGGAGGGAGCACTCATGGCCTGGTGTGTGACCTTAAGGCACTCCCGCCCTTCTCTGGGCCCTGAATGTCACTCTCACCAACAAAGGGGTGAACTAGAAGCCGGAGCGGGTGATGCCCAAAGGCCAGAAGGAGCAAGGGCTTGGCTGGTGGCTTTCGGTCAATCCCACCCTGAGCCCTCCTGGCCAGGGCCGAGGTCACCAAATGTCCTGCTTCCCTCAGGCCTCACTGCTGCCCTCTTTAGTCATAACTCACATAACTACGAGGGGCTGAAAGTGAGCCCTCGCTCCAAAGACAGCAGGGCCCAGCAGGGTGGGTGGGGCGCAGCGGTAGGCCACTCCCTTGTACTCTGGGACCACCCATCCTGGAGTAGAGCCCAGCAGTATGGGGGCCACCAGATAGGAAATGACGCCCCCCCCCGCCCGGCAAGCAGAAGCCACTAGTTGCCTGAACTGCTGCGTGTGGGGTGGGTGGGATGGAGGTGCAGACCTGGGGAGCTGTCCCATGCGTATCTCCCCTCTGAGCACAAGGAGCCCGTCCTGGGCCGCTGGAGCCCTTCCCCATGGCCTTACCTCCGTCACTGCAGCCCTGGTGCCTGCGGGGTCCGGCTGGGGTTGCTGCTCTGGATGCTGCGCTCAGGGCCAGGCGGGCCTGGGCCGTGCTCACATTCCGGCCTGTGGCTCTGGTACTCGGGGTGCAGACTGCAGACCTGGGGTGCTGGGTGGCGCGGGGAGGAGACCCTGTGCTTGGCTCTGCTGGCTCCTCGTGATCAGACGTAGCCGTGGGTCTGCAGCTGCATCCTCCTCGCCCTAGACCTTGGGTGGCGCTGGCCTCTCCCCCCCAGAGTGAGGGACCTGCAGAGGTGCCCCCTGCGGCCCTGGGACTCCCGTGCGTGGCCTGAGCGTGCTCTGGGCTCCCGCTCGCCAGGCATGCCCTATGGCCTGGCGCCCATCCCAGGAGGGTGGCCTCTCGCTGCCCCCTTTCAACTTTCGCCCTTTTGTCTGTTGGCCGCCACCTCGTCCTCCTCCACAAGGCTTCTGCGTGGCTTTTCCCCCCTTTTCTTTACCAAGTTTTTTTTTTCCTTTAATCCCTCTAAATCACTTGGCAGAATGGGCTCCGGTGCAGAGAGCGTTCTTGTGTGACAGAGCTGAGAGGGAGCCACTCTCCAAAGAATCAGTATTCCTGCCACTCAGGCTGCGTCTCCAGGGGGGGCAGGGGGAAGGAGGGGGTCCGTTACCCGCTGAGGAGTTCAGATGTTCACCGCAGGGCTGGAGCTGCTGACATGCGCTGCTGAGCTGTCAGGCCCCACAGGCCCCTCTTTGGGAAGATGCCGGGGAGGTGGGGTGGGGCTCAGTCCTGCTTGGCCGCTCCTGATGAGATGTTTTCTCGCTGGGGATGCGGGGGGGGGGGGCAGTTATTCCTGCTTCACCCTCTGGTCTCCTCCGTCCAAAACGCGGTCCTTCTTCTCACTCGCCGCCTGCCTCCTCACCCAGCCTAGAAACAACACAGGTGATTAGGCCCCAGTTATTAGGAGCTGCCTGGGGACAGGCGGCCTGGGCTGCAGCCCCTGTCCTGTCACCTTGGAACCTGTTTCTTGAGTGCCACTTTCCCCTGAGCTGGGAGAGGTCTGAGACTATTCTCTGCCACCTCCCTTTTCTTTGCGAATCCAGATAACAAACAGCTGTCCACGTGCTGCCTCTCCCTCACGGCGCCCCGGTTCCCCTTTTCCTGAGGGGTGGAAGGGCCGGGAACAGAAAAAGGAAGTTCTGAGAGCTCCTGGCCCTGCAGGGGCCACCCGCCGGCCAGAGCTGCCACGGCTTCCCCAGCACCTGCTCCTCTTACTACTGTCATTCAAAGGCTCCGGCCACGCCGTGGCCTCTCCCCTCCGTGGGAAGCAGGAGCATCGGCAGCCGGGGAGGCTGCGTCCCTGCCTCCTCCCTGCAGCCGAGGTCAGGGTCAGTGCTGCACGCCCCCAGCCGCCCTTCCTGCTCCTCCCAGGGGCAGGGCCGGCGTTTCAGAGCCTCCTCTGCCTCTCATTAGCGTGGCGTGTTGAGGGCCCGGCGCCCCGGTGCCCGCACTCCCCCTGCGGGAGCCCCTCTTTGGAGAAGGGCTTTCATTACACATCTGAGAGTTTCGGCTCTGGTTTGAAATCGGACCCAGATGGGCTCAGCTGCATCTGGGCACTTGTCTTTGTAGGGACGAAGGTGGCTGGTTTGAGAAATGCTTGTTGTCTAGGGCTGTTCCAAATAAGATCGAGGATTTTTAGGGTGCGTGTTTTAATGAGCCCAGAACCCAGACTAGGGGTTCGCTGCCCCCTGGGCGCCCAGCCTGGCAGACATGCATGCAGGAAAGGGGGGGCAGGTGCTGGCCAGGTGGAGTGCAGGGTGAAGCTGGGGGGCTGCTGGGGTAGGGAGGAGGTCACAGGAGAGGCTTCCCCAGGAGCCAGGAGGCGTAAGCACCAGCAAGCCCCAGGGAACATCAGCCTCCAATGGCCAGGGCCCAGTAAATAGTCAAGGTGTGAGCAGGCAGGTGGGGAAGGGGCAGGGTGGGGGCTGGGCAAGGGGGAAGATGAGGACAGAATCCCCACATGAGAGGTGATGCTGGGCTCCAGCACGGGCTCTTATAGCTGTCACACCCACGTGATTTCATCCAATTATAAATTGTAATTTCTCTATGAAAGCGAGAGATGGAAAGAGTCCAATGAGGTCATCTGCCTCCCTGGCCAGGGCGAGGAAATTGTTTTATACCACCGGGGGTGGAGGCCGAGGTGGCAGTGTCTTCAGAGCCCAGAGGGTCCAGCCAGGCATGGCCACAGGTCCCCACGACAGAGACTCTGCTCAAGTTCTGCTTTGGAAATTATGAATCCAGGAAGGCAGCTTTACCCCGCTGACACCAGGCCCTTCCCACAGCCTCTAGGATCAGGCGACGCTCCTACGGCCCCACCAGGCCTGGCCCTGCCCTGTCCACTGGCCTCATCTCTCACTACTTCCCACAATGCCCCGAGCTGGATCCCACTAGCCATGCCCCAAGCTGTTCCCCCTCCTGCAAGAGTCCCTCCAGCATCACTCCTCACCTCCTGCATCGTGTCACCGCCCCCCCCCCCCGCCGCCCCATGCGTGTGGTCAACAAACCACGACAGCAATGACATAGTATCTCGAAGGAATTGTCTCCCTGGATCAAGGAAGGGGCTGCATCTGCTTGACTGAGGCTGGTCATGGAGACAGCACCTGGCTCAGTGCCTTGCACGCAGTAGGTGCCTAATAAATGCACTCAGTGAACTCCCCACGCTGCTTCATTTAGAAAACCAAGGGTCTAAGCAAGGCTCTGGCCCACCCAGCGTTGTACATCCCAGTTTGCTTTCCCTGCTTCCCCGCCACCTCCGCCACCCATGATCCTGCAAAGCCTCCTGGGAACCCGGGTGCACATGCCCCAGACCCCACTGGGGATTCAGGGCTCCTCAGGTGTTTCAGCCTTGGGTGAGTAGGTGCCTCTCAGGCATCTGGGGTGTCTGTCTGTATTCCAAGCTTGGCCTGGCAGTGCTCGGAGGTGTGAGCTCGTCCCACGTGTGGGTGTGTAATAATGACGGGTCATAGCCTCCTGGTTCACCGGGCCCAGGAATAAATATGTAACGTCCCCTCCCGGCAAGCACCAGCAGAGCCATCGAGTTCGCGGTGTTCGTGCGACTGGGTTGAGTGAGTAAAACCGCACAGTGCAAACGAAGTTAGTGGTGGCACACAGACTCCTTACGCGGACAGTCAGACTGACTGAGGACAAAATGAATCTGTGGGGTCCCCAGGGTTCCGTAACTGAGAGCCCTCTTGGCCAGCTTATGGGCACTCCCCCACAAGACAGCCTCTGCTCACCTCCATCTCGCCTCCCTCCCCATTCCCATGGGCTCCAGGTCTGGTCTCTGTTCCTACGCCAAAGAACAATTTTTTGGGTCAGCACAATAAAAGCTTCCATTTGTAACTGCTTGAGATGCTTACGTTGTTTTACTTTTCGTTATAAATAACATCATAACTGTATTGAGAGAAATTTGGAAGGGGAAGCAAGCCACGTGCACAGCCCCACAGTCTCTACCACTCTGCCCTTGGGCTGGATCTACCCGTACACAGACGCCATTTACAAAGGGACGATGCACCTTATGCTTTTCCAGGTCATTTCTGCTTTGCCATCCCCCCGAGCCTTGGGACAACCCAGCATGGCTGGCAGAGTGGGAAGGACCATCCCCGATGTGCAGGTGCAGTGACACGGAGAAGGGGGCACTTGTCCAAGGTCGTATGATGTCCATGGCAGCCAGGGTCTCGAACTCCAGGCCAGCGTCCTTCCCCCTGCACACCAGGCCTCAGCACAACAAGCGCATCACCAGCCAGACACGAGGTGGCCCTGGGCCCACTGCACAGGGAGACCTCGGGCTTCCCCAAGGCCCTCCGAACGAACGCAGTCATCCATGCATTCACTCTTCCCTCTCTCCATCCACCCATCTACCTGTCCATCTTTCTGCTCGTCTCTCCATCTCTTTCCCTGTCCATCTTTCCCTCCCTCTGTCCATCTCTGCATTCATCCATTCGTCAATTCATCCATCCAGAAAACACGCTGAGTCTAGTCATGCTCCCAGCACGATGCAAGACACGAGTGAGGGCACCTGCTCTCTAGGAGCTCCGTGTCTGGTGGAGAGGCCGCTGGTTTGTAGAGGGACACAGTGTGAGACACGCAAGGCATCGTGGGAGCAAAAAGCCGCACCTTGCACAGGCGATGCTGTGCTGTGGTTCTGGGGTCCTCCAGACTCCCGTGTCACGTTAGTCACACGTGAGCTCGGTGGCGAGCTAGCGTGGGGCGGGTGTGGCCGCCTTCCCGCTGACCACCTGCCCATCCTCCAGAGCTGTCACCCACCTTTATCTCGGGGCTTCCCCCCGCAGTGGAATCGCTCTCCGTCCTGTCAGTTCCTGGCTGCCTGAAAGATTGCTGCTCGCTGATATTAATTCCTATATTAGCAATTAGCCCTCCTGCTTCATTTCAACCTCTGGCTCTTAGGACGAATTTTTATGTCCGTGTCATTAATCAGATGCCTGGGATGTGCTGCTGGAAACCCAGGTGGGCTTTATGGCTGGTGACTTAGCCGAGTGGCATTTTCAATGAACACCACGCCTGCCCCCTCCCTGGGCAGAGCTGCCCTGTGGCAAAGAGGGCTGAGTTTAGATCATTGGAAGCAGGTCAGAGCTGGCGAGAGCTGGCAGACCCCGGGGTTTTCTTTCATTCTGGACTTCCAGGCTGAGGTCAGCATCTGTATCCGACCTTAATAGATGAAAAGGCTCTTTGTGACTCAAACCTGGAGTCGGTTCCGTGGCTGCTGACTTTCTCCCACCAGGACAGCCATCCACGGGCCCGTCTTCTCCCCCACTGCAGCCGGCGGGTCACTCCTCTCGTGCCAGCATGGACCTGGGGGCGGTCACAGCCACGGCCCCTCTGGGGGCAGAGGACTCGGGGCTGGGGCCCCAGGGAGAGCTTTTCTGTTTGGGCGTGTGGACTGTTCCCGTCACAAGGCCAGCGCAGTAGAGAGTGGGGTGCTTCAGGCCGAGGGGACAGCATGTGCAAAGGCTCAGGAGGTGGGAGTGCTCGCCGCAGTGAGAGGTCCG
>JAQQSQ010002397.1:0-10895 GCA_028627145.1 Eidolon dupreanum | reverse complement strand
AGACTGAAGGTCTGGGAAGAAGTAGAACCCTACAATAAAAATCACTCAAATTGTAGGCCATAGATAGTTATTCTTTTATTATGTTGAAAAGATTATTTTCAATGAGGCAATCATGCATTTCAGGTTTACAAAATTAGCATTATTAGTTCCTTGTTGTGAAATTGTGATCTTTTAAATTAAACAGCTTTACATTTCTATAGATTACTAGAGAAGGGAAAAGAAAATAACTAAACAGAATGTCAAGTATTTAGGCTTATGATTACTTGGATTTCATTATCTGTAATGGCATATAATATGTTTTTATAATTTATTATAAAATATTTAAAGACAGTGGGGGAAATACTCATAAATGCAAAGAAATTAGCATAACAGAAAGTTTATGTTTGGTATCATTTTAAAAATAAAAAGCTTGGTTAAAGAGGATTGTCTGGAGTTAAAAGGGGAGTTAATAAGCCTCTAAAAACAGCATTATGCATTAAAATACCAATCAAGAAGGTAAAATATATGACTATGAATCATTGAGTAAGCAGAGTTATAATAATTTTGGCATAATTTTTGTCATTATTGACTAAAATTGTTTTTATGATAATGACTTTCCTAATAGATGGTAATAGAAGAAGATAAATACAAACTGCTAGAAATACAAACGCTTTTTTATTTTGTGATTTTTTTTTTCATTTACACTTAAAGGATCTTCACTTATTCCTGCACAGGTGTTTCAACCTTTATAATGAGTTTGATTCAGTTCAAAAAAACATTTATATAACCCCAATTATGGGCAAGACACCATGGAGAGATGAAGGCAAAGATGGCTCTTTAACTGGTGATATGGTAAGCCATTGAGAAGAACATGTCTGTTGTAGTTTGTCTTTGAAGAAACAATTTGACTCAGCTTTTAAATTCTTTTTTTCTTTCTTCTTTTCATTTCTTTTCTTTTTTTCTTTCTTTCTTTTCTTTCTTTTCTTTTATTTTCTTTCTTCGTTCTTTCTTTCTTTCTTTCTTTCTTTCTTTCTTTCTTTCTTTCTTTCTTTCTTTCTTTCTTATTTCTTATTTGTTTATTAGTTTCAAGCATATAGACATTGGTTAGACATTTATATAGTTTATAAAACCATCCCCCTAATTGCTCCTTCTCTCCTCTGGTTTTCCAACTAGCCAATATATTAATGCTAATTACATCCTCTATGCTGTGCTTCCCATCCCTGTGACCATATTTCAACTACTAATTTGTACTTTCTTTAACCCTTTACCCCATTCTCCCAGACCCCCAACTCCACATTCTCTCTTTCCATCACCAAATTGTCTTCTATAATTGTGAGTTGGTTTTTGATTAGTTTGTTCTTTTGTTCCTTAGATTCCACATATAAGTGAAGTCATATGGTACTTATCTTTTTCTGCCTGACTTATTTCACTCAGTGTAAAAACCTCTAGGTCCATCCATGTCATTGCAAATGGCAGGATTTCTTTTTTTTATGGCTGAGTAATATTCCATTGTATTTATTAACCATAATTTCTTTATCCAATCATCTGTTGATGGGCACTTAGGTTGCTTTCATATCTTGGCTATTGTAAATTTTGCTGCCATTAATATTGAGATGCATAGATCTTTACGAATTATTGTTTGGGTTTTCTTTGAATAAATACCCAGAAGTGGAATTGCTGAGTCAAAAGATATATCTATTTTTAATCTTTTGAGAAACCTCCAGATTGTTTTCCATAGCATCTGTACCAATTTGCAATCTCACCAACAATGTATGAGGATTTTAAATTTTAAAATGTACTAATCAGTGTTACAATAAAGTATCAGTACTTCTAATAAAGATTTTCAGGGTAACTGTCAGCTCCAATCCCTGCCAACCCACTAAATACTCAATATTTTTTATTTCAACATCATAAAATGACATTGCTTGAAGAGTGCCCTGCAATAGCATTTTATAACCTATTCAGCAGAAATTGTTTCTATGGCTGCCAGCCATTGGATGCGTGCTAACTCTGTGACTTGGCACAGCAGTGCTTCCTTCCATTTGGTTTTATTTAAGCATCTTCTTCAGCTATACCTTCCAGTGAATGCCTAAGCCTTTTCCGAAAAGGTGCTAGAAAGAGCACTGAACTGGCCATTTGAATATCTAGGTTGTAGCTCTGCGGACATGACCATGTTGCTCTGTCTTACTTTACCTTTTAACCTATTAAAATAAGGATTTGAAATATATCTTTTCAGAGTCACTTTTAGCTTTATTTCATCCTCTATGTATTGCTTACCTCCTTCAGTCTTTACTGCAAAGTATAGTAGAAGTCCTCCAGCTTTGGAATCGCAGAGCCTGGCCTCACCGCCTGCTCGCTTTGTGGGCTTTGTTTCCTTATCTGTAAAACAGCGACAATGATGCTTTCATCTCAGACTTATTCACATGAGTAAACTAGCTAGTCACTGCACTGCTTAAGACACTGCTTAGCACGAGTCGCTGCCTTCCCTTTTTGGTCCCCCAAGCGTCACAATTTCTTATTCTTTCCATCTGTACTCACTTTCACCCCTGTTTGCTCCTCAGGCCTCTAACCAAAGGGCCCAACTAGGTATTCTGAGGATGGAAGAACTGTCAGCTCCACTGGGCTCGACATGGGCTTCTGGTTGGAAAGGCCGTAGCTGAATGATGGGTACGACTGCCTTGGTGACCCTGCGTTGTGACAGGAGAAAGTGTGTAGTTTTATATAAGAAAAAGATGAGGAAGTCTAGCCACACTGTGACACAGCTAGAAAGTAATTCTGTCTTAGTTTAGCAGAGACACTCTATGGCCAGTCTATCTGGAAACTCAGCTCTCAGAAAAGAGCTGGGCTTTAATGCGTGGTAAGCTTCCATCGCTTGTAATGACAGCCTCAAAAACTCTGCCCCATTTGTTTACCACCAGTCCTATTATTTACTTAATACATTTTTAAAATTCCCTAAATTCTTTACTATTTTATTTGGATTTGTTCAAGCAGTAATATTTGTAAGTTTATGTTTTTATGGGCTAATTTTATTGATTTCTTAATACGTCTCAAAGTACAAATATAACTATTCAAATTTTGAGAATTGGTATTTCACCTAAAACCATCCCAATCATCTTTGGGAAACATTTGGCTTAGTTTTGGTTAGAGCTGGTGAATGGCTATGTGATGGGTAGAGGAATAGGTATGTGAAACAGGAAAAAAATGTCTTGGCAAACAGCAGTTAGTGGAGGCTCCAGTCTTTCCATTTCTGTTGCACAAGAGGTGGTGTGATGTTGTGTTAAGAGCACAGGTTCTAGAGCCTTACTGCCTGGGTTCAAATCCCGGCCGTTATCAGTTAGCCATGTGTGACCCTGGGCAAGTTACTTAGCATCCTGTGCCTCAGTTTCCTTACCTTTAAAAATGAAATAACAAGAGGATCATAAGACTTTTATGGGGATGAAATGAATTGAGATATATAAACCTTTCAAAACAGTGCCTGGCACATAACTATAAAATGACATTATTATTATCATTATCATTATCATTATCATTATCATCATTATTATTATTGTTGTTGTTGTTGTTGTTGTTAGCCTCATAAGAAAGAGAAGACCAAGTCAATCTTAGAGTTTCCAATAACATTATCCAGTGCGAAGACCTGAGTTTACCTTTAACAGCCCAGCTAATAATACTTTACTGAAACACCAAATAAAATATTTTGGATCTTTTTAAAAAATAAGATAATTTGGCCTTAGTTCATAATGGTTAGGCTACTTCTGGTAAGACTTTATGCATTCCCTTTTCTGCTCCTCTAAAGTGCCAATGAAAGGATTTCATATTCAAAATTGTATTATTTATTACGTTACACTGTGACTTAAAACAATAAATCTATCAAGGTTTAAAAGTTTAAGTCAATAAAATACTGTCTATATTCCGACCACAACTTTCAAAAAACACATAATACAGAATGCATGATATTTTAATTCTTTGGTGATATATTGAAGAATGATATTTCAAATTGTATTATTCACACAATGAATCAATAGAGCTGAACTTTTTTAAATGCCAGAATAAAGAAAGAAATTCACCATGCCCAAGGCTCTTGGTGAATTGTTTGCATTAAAATAAATGCAAGAAAGCAAACCACACCTTATTTTTGTTAACTTTAAAGGCAGTCAATAAGCGACTGCCTTGCATGAAAACAAATGTGTCCTCATTCAAATGCTCCACTCTTACTCTGTGATCCCTGTCAGGCTTGCCCTGTTAGTGGAAAGTGGGTCTTTGCCCACTCAATGGAGACTGTTCTCCACAGGTAATCATGTTTCTGGAAGGACGTCAGGTGACTTTCTTAGGTGTATAGGAAAAGGAACCAAGAATGTAGAATATTTTATTTTCTTTGTCTTGTCATGAAACCTTAAGATGGCATAACTGGTAGTTAAGTAAAAAAGAAATGCTTGTTTCTGGTATCGTTTCCTGGCCTCTCAACCCCTTTTCACAGGATATATATACCAAGGTCTCTGTTGATCAGTAACTCGTGAAGTAAGTGGTTGCTGGTATCATTTATGCAGTATCTGGGAATAAAGTAATACAATTTAAAGAAGAGACAAGGAACAATACATTCCTTCATCTTTAATTCCCCAAAATGTTCCCATATGCCTGATGATGTATGGGTGTAAAGTGACTTATTAACATGTGTCACTGGAAGGCAGGAAGGATCTGGAATATGATTTGCATTCTCAATTCACTTTTATTAAATAAAATAGACAAAATTGACGTTGGGTTGGAAAAAGGCATACCAGACATGGTTCTGTTTCTGAATGAACTTGGCTGCCAGTTAAGCAGGTAAAATGTAAACATGTAAGCAGCTAAGTAATTTGTGAACATTGGTAGTCTGAAACATTCTACGAGGTTAATTTTATTCAATAACTAAGTGAATAATTTTTATCCATTTGGGGAAGAAAAGAAAGAGGTCTGAGATGGCTTTTTCAGAGGAAAGAGGAGCCAATATTTGGGACAGATGTAGCGAAAGAGACCAGCATGGAAAGGGTAGGGAAATTGTAGAAGTACACACAGGTGAGAAAACACAAAGAAAAACTATTGGTCACCTGATTGGTGATACTGACTGATTTATGAAAGTAGGAAATGTAAATGAATCTAGAAAGATAAAGAGGGTCAAATTTTGGAGGGCTTCATATGCAGTGAAGAAGAAGTGAAAATTTATCGTATTGGCCAAAAAGAATAAATTGAAAACTTTCAAGCAGTAGCATATGTAAAAATCAGTGTATTCTTTTTGAATGGGAGCTTTTGGGTGGTGGCAGTATGCAAAAAATTTTCTTCTAATTTTGGTATTATTTTTCTACAAGTGTATTTATATTAACAGTGGAAGCAAGTCAAGAAGTTAAAATAATGAATATATGAGAAACCTATATTTCTGACAAACAATACGTTGATAGACTAGTACAGGATAATTGGATGTACTAGAGCTGAGGAAAGCTAAAACATAAATTCCAGTTAACTCTTTGGATTAACTACAGGTCTGTCTGCACAGAAGTTATTCTTATTATTATGTATGAACTTTGAGAGAGTTATTTTATGTCATAAAAGGGTTAAGAAATAGTAGTCATTAAGAATAATATGATCAAATGCTTTCTTGAAAAAATTTAAAAATCTGTCATACATGCAACCAGCTGAATGTATTCCACTTATAATAAATTAGGTGTTCTGAACAGGTTTTCTACCAAAACTTATTGAAAATAGCATTTTGTTGCTATGACAACTTAGAATAGCAATTGGAAACTAGAACATTAAAGGTGAGACAGAAAAGACAGACAGATAGTTCATATTTAGCAAGATGGTATTCCTTTTTAATTTTTATAAATGCAGGGAGAATTTTGAAATAATCATTGAGTTCAAAAATGAATAATTTTCCCCCTTAAAATCATATAGGCCTAGAATGTCATTACATTTGCATCACCTGTCAGTTATTAAATAAAATGAATTAACTCTCCATTTTTTCTGAATCTTTTCAAAAGCCTTTTTAACCTATTTGAGCTTTGATTGCTTTTGGTAGATTCTGAACATTTTGACCCTCAGGGCAGGATATTATTGCTATTTGTTGATTGAAACTATGGTTTTCAAAGTGTGTTTTATTAATCCTAAGGGCTCCACAAAATATCTCTATGGCTACTTTGGAAGGAGGTATGGTTATTATGGCCACTTGATTTAGTTGTTTTCTATTTCTTTTGGGTTTCACCTTAACGCCATGCTAGAAATTGCAGCCGCGAAACTCAGCAAAAGTACAGGTAGTTTCATAACTCAGAAAGTTTGGAGCAATTTGATAAAAAGTTATAAAATTATTTTAAATCCTAAGAATTTTTCACATGAATTTCAGATAACCATTTCAACAAGCAATGGCACGTTTTTATTTATATTTATTAGATATCCTCAATAAAAGTGTGGTTATATTAAAATTCAGATAGGTAAAATTTTATTCTGTAATTGCTATTTGTAGGCTTTAACATTTTTTTCATTGAAGTCAGAATTTATTGAATTCCTGATATTAAGCACTAGGATACAGGATATATATAATATTGTATCTGCTCTAAAGGAGATTGATGTGTACACATAAAGAGACATAATGTACCCAACTAACTACTGAAGAAAATATATAGTGTGATATTAGAAAATATGTAAGAGTAGGAAATATTTTTTCTGGCAATTAAAATTTAACATGTATCAGGTGATAGTCAACCACTTGGGGAGTATCAGGGTGTGAATAGTACTGTTCTGGGCAAATTAGGATTTTGCCAGACAATGTGTTGCCACTGTATTCGTGGAAAATGTTACTGATGTAAATATATAGCTGTGTGGAGAGAGAAACAAAATTTATATTCTCTAATATTATCATCTAGGAATGTACATCAGAATTTTGGATTTATATTTACTCTCACAAAAACATACATACAGCTAAAGTGAGGGTGACCCCAATTTCTGCAAAATAGGAATGGAATGTTTAACCTAAGATTCTTGAATGCAAGTGATGTGGATTATACTGGGAAACCTTTCGCTTTGCAAGCCTGATATCATAAACAAGTAACACTTTTAATAGAATAAGTGCAATTTGTGCTCAGTAAATGATTGTTGAATAAATAACAGCTGTAGTCACAGAAACAAACTAGGAGAGGGATAAGCAGGGGTGGATTTGGATTATGTGGTCAGGGAAGGTCTTTTTGCAGATCAAGGTAGAGACAGAAAGACAGTGTCTTCACTTCCTTTATGATCATCAAGAAGAGCTTCTTAGCACCCTGAACTATTAACTTGGATTAGGGAAAACCATGTAGAATCTGGAAGAAGATCCCAGGGTCCTAGTGGCCCTCTACATGTTAGAATAACCCATGTAGAGTAAGATATTTTAAGGAGGGGTTGATGTAGATGAGTGGGGGGACTGATTAGGGGATTAAAATATTGAGGACCACCTCTGTCCTGTATTAAGAACTTTGTATCTTTTTGCAATGAGTGTATTATTTAACTTCATAAATATTTAAAAATCTAAACCATTTAAAAAAATTTTTTAGTCTCAGATTATTAAATGACTCCTATCCATTAGAGAAGATAGGAGGTACTTAGCTAATACATTCACAATGATTTCTTGCCTCTCTTCTGTCTTGAAAGCTCTTGAAAATTAAGTCTGCTTTATGAATCCGTATGTGTCTACTCCTTGGAGAGAAATATTATAACATCTAGCATCAATTCCTTATGTGACAGGGTCAATTTATTTATTTATTTTTGATATAAAGGAATTGACAGCAGAAATGTACTTATTTTTGTCATTTTTTTCCCTTTTCTGTTCAGGACTATTTTAAAGAATATTTTTGAAAGCAGAATATTTAAACTTCATTACAGATAAATGGTAACTTTGGTTTTTAAAAAAGCACAGTCTACAGGATAAAAGAGACTTTTATGGATGCCAATATCTGCAAGTTACCTAACAGTGTGTGTTCCTTACTGTTCTCCAAATTTCCATTTTGCTGTGCTGCATTCGACACATTCATTTGACACATGAGCCATTTACCCTGAGAAATAGTGTGTGAAAAAATAAGGGAGTGACAGATGTACCTCCGGAAGGATATTTAAATTGATTTTGTTTTGGTCCTAATACCTGTATTTTTTCCCTCAAATTCCTGCTAACTTTATATCTCATTCCACATAACCCAGTTTTTTGCTATTATGGCTGCTTTGGTACCATTGTTTTCTAGTCACTCGATATATTTGGAGAAACACTGGATATTTGTGAATGTCATAAAGCCACGTTTTATGTTTTGTAGATCTTTAGCTATTCCTCTTCATGGTACAATTTTCTTTCTGGTAAAGTGGAGCACTTTTATAAAAAAAATCTTGGTTCATCAAATATTCATTTATGGCTCTATGGTCTCATAGTTTAATTTTCTTTCACTCAGCTTGGCACGCAGTTTTATTTTGCTTTGTTTGGATTTTCTATTTATATGGCATCTGTAATATGTCCATCTGTTATACAAAGAACTACAGAGATTTTTCCAGGACTCCTATTTTCTGATTAATTTGTAAATTTAATAATAGAGTATACCCATTCATGATAAACTGATATCTTTTTATAGAAAGAAAGAAAGAGAGAGAGAGAGAGGGAGAGAGGGGGGGGGGAGGGAGGGAAGAGTAAAAGAAACAAACGGGGGAGAGGGATGGAGGAAGAAAGGAAGGAAAAATAGTGTTAGATTTTCCTAACTTTAGAAAAATAGAATTGTAAAGCTAAAGAGGACTTTAGAAATAATCTAGCCTAGTGATTCCCAACTTTTTTGAGTATTAAGCCTTATTTTTTTAATGTATATATTTTTCAAGGATACCACATGACAACATTTGTTCTTTCAGTAACTATTGATCAAAAATATATGGAGGAATATTTTATGAATTTAGTAACATTTAAAATATAAACTTTTATATACATTTGGAAAATTATTGCATACATACAGATAACATATGACTTCTTCTGGCTGGGGCTAATTCTTAATGTATATAAATATTAAAATTGAAAAATTTGTGAAATAACTGAATTTTTCTGGGGCAGAATGCTTTCCATTTGGGAAGTACAGAACCTCTTTCACCCATTCTTTTTAAATTTTAAAAGTGAAAACCAAAAAAGTCTAGAAACTTGCCCAAGATCATATTAACTGAAAATTTACATTTATGTTTCTGTTAGCCAAGTGATTTTTCCATATCACAGTACAGTGAGGGGTTTGTCAGTTACATACTTAGATAATTCATGCTGGACACTTGAAGCAAGGATGACTTTAGCTTATACCTTTTTTGGTTTAATTATCTCAATTTTGTTTTATTGCATTAATGCATATTAAGACCAAACTTAGTGATAAACCAATAGTAGAATAAAAAGTATGTGCTTATGCTAGAATTATAACAGTACCGGATTACATTGCTTTAAATGAATAAGGAAGTACTGAAAGGAAATTTTAATTTACTGAGTTGGTATGTAGTTAGACATGCACATAAATGTGTATGATTCTTCAGATTTAAGATATGTCTCTAGTAACTGAGTTCTATAAATATTTTTAACTCATCACCTGAATGGTCAGAGCATGTACAGACTCAACAGTTCCTAAATTAATATTTTGAATGGCCGAAAAGCTTTTTTTTGTTTGTTTTGTTTTGTTTTGTTTGTTTGTTTTTGTTTTTGTTTTTGTAGTGTGTATAATTCTTCATTAAATTTCTAACAGCGTTATGAACAGTGTCAGTCCCCTGGATAGCCCTGTGATAACTGAGACTTCTAGGGTTAGAGGAAGAGTAGAACTGGCACTCGAATGAGGTCATGTATTCTATAGGACAGACATGTTTTGAAAAGAATAAACAAATCTCAGGGGGAATTTGGCCAACTGCTCATCCTTGCGTTTGAGCCAGGTACATGCCCACACAGATGCCAATGTGTCATTTCTGAAGAATTGGGAGGAAAACTCTTGGATTTAATGCTGTCTTCCTGGAATTGACAACTAATAATTACTCAGAAAAACAAAACAAAACACAAAAACTGTTTTTGCCTACTACCAAAGTAGTTATATAGGAATGGTTTTATTTTTTCACTTTCAAATATTTATTTTATTATGTCCTAGCAATAGTATTTATAGTGCTTAGGAGAATCATTAACCATCACTAAAGTGTAATGGAATTAATATTGGATTCCACTAACATTGCAAATATATTAAGTTATAATAATTTCAAACTTTGTAACAAATCTCTTTTGTAGACTGTTGCCATGAACTAAATGTTTGTATCCCCCAAATTCATATGTTGAAATCCTATCTCCAATAAGATGGTTTTAGGAGGTGGGACTTTTGGGGAGGCAGTTACGTTATAAGAGTGGAGCTCTCATGAGTGGTGATGATGCCCTCGTAAAAGGGATCCCAGAGAAGTCTCTTGTCCTCTTCCCATTGTGTAAGGATAAAACCAGGAGTCGGCCATCTGTCACCCTGTGGCGTGTGCTCACTGGAACTGAACTGTGCTGGCACCTTGATCTCAGATTTCCAGCCTCTGGAACTGTGAGAAATAAATGTATGTTGTTCATAGGGCACCTAGTTTATGATGCTTTGTCATAGCAGCCTGAACTGATTAAGACAACCATATTTGCCACTGTTTTGTTCTGGGACACATATGATGAACCCTGCTGTGACGGAGGCTGAAACCCCTGTCTCGAGTTGCCCAAGTGAGGAGCCACTAAATGCAAATCAGTGCCTGGAATTCAGACTGTCTGTCCTGGAGACTTATTAATGGACATGTGAAACAGATGCTCACTGGGCATTGCAGATATTTGAAGGGAATGGAGAGAGTGAAGGAGTAATTTGTATATTTGGGAAATACAGATTCCATAGTGTACTATTAAGAGCCCTGATGTCACTTTC
>JAQQSQ010002396.1:0-10899 GCA_028627145.1 Eidolon dupreanum | reverse complement strand
ACGGTTTACCACGGTCTGCCTCTTCAGCTGGATCCTCAAATACCTGAAGGATCCAGGTCCTCACTGGCAAACGTTCTTCTCCTTACCTGTGGCCACCCCGACTCCCGGGTTTGGTCACTTGCAAGTATTAGGGAACGGGCTCTGTTCCCACTGCCTTCCATTATCACGAGCCCCTACGAGCATGAGCGAGGTACAGGGCTCGGCGAGGACTGAGTCACGCTGGGTGGAAGCCACATCTCACTAAGAGAGCCTCAAAAGCAGGTGGTCACTCGTTTGGATGTAGGATTTATCTCCCCTTAGATGTTAGTAATTCGTAGGTCCCTCCACTGCCTCATACTCCAGGTAGCCCACTGCAGGACACTAGAAGCCAGGCGCCCACGGCTCAGGGCGGGCAGGACGGGCTGGTTTTTGCAGCTGTGGCAGCGCTGGGCGTGGCAGGGGAGGTGAGTGCCGGCCTCCAGGGGGGCTGGTCAGACCTGGAGTGTGTCAGGTACTTCACACTTAGGAAGAGTCGTGGGGATTGTTTTAGAATTCAGGAGGCATCACCGAGGGAGTGGCCCAGTGAAGTCAGCTCTAGAAGACTCTTTTCCCTAACAATTAAGAGAAATATACCGAAGGATCCATGAGGGATGAGTAAATTATTCAACTCTTAAGACACTGCTGTAAACATGCAGTGTTAATTCAATAATTCATAATGGACTGGTACAACAGCCTGCTAAGGCTCATAAAACCCCGCTGGCTTTGCGCGGTAGCTAGCTTCCCAGGGTGCGTGCCAACTGCTTCTTTACCTGGCAGCCTGGACGCGGAATGCCAGGAGCCTCCTCCCTGGCTGGCCTCCAAGGAGCCCTGTGGAGGAGAGAGCACGCCCCTGCCGTGTGAGGGGCCTCCCCTCACCCACCGGCCGGCCTGGCCCAGGGCCGGGCACTGGCTTGTTCCTGAGAGGAAGTGTGTGTCGGGGGGGTGTCTGCAGCACCCACGAGGCCTCTCACCAGGCTCCAGGACAGCGTTTCGCATTCACGGGAGTAAGAACCCCTGGAGCCAGTGGGGGGCCTTCGCTTCCACGTGCGCCTCGTGCCTTGGGGTTTCCATTATAGCCTCTGATCTCCTACTCGAGGCCCTTGGGGTCAGACAGGTTTCAGAATTCAGATTTTCCCAAATTTTATAAAGGCATAAATCATGTATAATGAACACCCCCAAAGGGGCCTGGGGCAGCACCCCGTATTCAAACTCGTTAATATTTTCTAAGCAGGATAAATAAGGACTACAAATAGCCTCACATGAGTTCCATTTTTGCCAGCATTTGGGTTTTAGCGTGAAAATATGAAAAGCTTTGCAGTTTTCCAAGCCCTCTGGACTGCACAGCTTGCCCTGGGGACAGACACTTGGGCACTTTCCGCTTCCTGCCACCTCTGCGGCTCTGAATGCCACTGCCGCTGCCTCCCAGAAAGAGGCAGAGCTGTCAGGGGCAAGAAGAACCACAGGCGTTCCTCTGGGATTAACGCAGCAGCTGGGGCTAGCTCTGCACGTTTATCTGTGTGGAGTAGAACTGGAGTCACACATTTAGGCAAAACCTCTGGCAGGGTAGAGCAAAACAGAGGTAAACGGGGAACTTCCCAGCCTTTCCGGCCTGGGAGAACTGTGTTCTAAGAGCTGCAATGCACGCTTGCACGCCTTCCCCTGATCCCAGGGCCTGTTCCCCCGGTTCCAGTGACCTTGCCCATGAGGTCTACAGGGCAGGTGGCGTCTCTTATGCCGACAGAAGCAGCTTAGTGACTGAGTGGGCCACGCCACCTCCGGGCGTGGGGCTGGAAATGCAGCCAGGACAGGAAACTGGATCCTCAAATTCTCTGGCACTCGGTTCTTCTTACACCTGCCACACGCACGACCCTCAGGACTGTGGTCCAAGCTACGCTCTGCCCTGCAACGTGATTTGAGCAACCTCGGTCAGCCGAGTTTGAAAACACTGCTTCCTGTCCCCTCTCCCTGGAGACTTAAACGCCCCGTAGTGTATCAGGGCCCTGAGCAGTCTCAAGGAAACCAGATTAACTTCATTTAACCCGCTTCCTACAGGCATCTGGATACAGAAGCTTTGGTGAGAACTTCCAGCAGCATCGGCGCCCTGGGACGCCGATTAAAGGCATTTCCACGGCACTCCAGATTTCACACGGGGCGGAGAGCAGCTTATCCGTGTGGAAAGTGTTTGACCTTCAAGGCTGAGAGCGAAACTGCGATGATTTTTGAGACTCGTGTTTGCGGAGCCCATTTTTCCATCCTCCTCCTTCTCCTCGACCTCCGCCAGTCACCCCGGTGCCACTGTATCCACAGCCTGGGCCCGCTCCGCGGCTGGCTGTGAGCAAGGCCAGGCACCGGCTCACACTCCAGCCGCCTGTCACCTGCGGTGAAGCAGGAGGCCCCCACCGAGGGCCACCGCCTCGCCGGTGTGCGCTCCCTGTGTAAACCTGGGACCAGGGTGCTGGGACAGAGGAGGGGGAGCTCGACCTCGGCCTAGGCCTTCGCCACGCCTTTCCGGCTCAGTGTCACCTTCCACCAGGAAGGTCATGATGGGAGGGCAGCAGCTTCAAAAGCAAAGTGAAGTCACGCCTTTGAGCTCTGATTTCCTTGGGAGCTAGTGGATATATCTACATGCTGGGACATTCTAGAAATGATGAAATCCTTGGTCAGGCGGGAGAGCTGGACCAACTGTCCATGACGATACAGTAGTTCCACGAGCCATAACACAGTGACGTTCACTTGAGCAATCACTGCCCTACAAATCTTGTGAGGTCCCGAGAAACAAAGCATTTCCGAAGCGTCATGAGGTGGGGCAGGAAAGGAGCCGCAGCAACCCTAAGCTCCGGCCTGGGGACTGAGCTCAGCTCCTAGGCGTCATTCTATGACGAGAGGAGCTACCCACTTACAGAACATTGTGGTTACTTTTAGCTCTAGGTTTTTGACCGTAAAACGATGGCGATAAAGAGCGATAATGGACATACTCTAATAAAAGCTAATATTTTTCTCTTACTCTGTGCCAGGAACTATTCTAGGTGCTATAGCTGCTTTAACTCATGTAATCTTCACAACAGCCTGACCAGGTAAGTACTACCATCAGTTACAATTTATGGATGGGGATGGTGAGGCACAGAGAGGTTTAGCAAGCTGCCTAAGGCCACACAGTAAGAGGGGAACCAGGATCCAAAGCCAAACCCTGGGCCCCTAAGAGCAGCTGGTGCATTTCCAAGTCCAAAGCTCAAAATACTTTATGGCCTTCATAGCTATGGCACAATTTTGTGAATTTTCCCAAACGATGGTTGGTCTATAAGAAAATCAGAAACAGATAAGACTTAAGACTAACCCATTTTACTGATCAATGGCCAGGAAGAATTTCATTTAACAGTGTGTGAGACAAAATTATGATGGGATTTTTTTTTTTTTTAAATCAAAGACGCACTTTACTTAGAAACAGGACCTAGGGGCATAAAATGCTCATCCGAATTTGAAACACCAAGTTGCACCTAAGAGGTTGACAGGCAGGTGCATGCAAACCCTACCCTACACTGTAGGTCAGAGGACAGGTGTGGAGGAAGGAGGTAAGGCTCTGGTGCAGAGATGTCCACGTGCAGGGGAACCCCGATACACACAGAGTATGCTGGTCCTTGCTCGGCAACAACGCAAACCAGCCCGTCCTCTCATACCCATGTGACCTTGGCCGAGTGATCTCTCTTTTCTTCACCTGAATGCCGACAACTAAGATGCGAGGGGCACAGGCCAAGTCCAGAACTCACACGAGAAGTCAGAGGGGTTGGCTTTAAAGAGAAGCCGTGGTCCGTCTGCAAGGAGCCGGCCAGTCAGCACGTGTCTGAGATGGGGGGCCCGCTGTGACACGAGGCCCACGCCTCAGCCAAGGGCTGCTACGGGGCGGACGCGGCCCTGTCGGAGAACGCACAGCGGCAGCGGCAGGATCGGCGAGGTTCGGCTGAGCTCTGGGAGACGAGCTGAGCAAGGGCAGCCGTGTGTCCAGCGGAGGGTCTGAATCAGACGAGCACCGGACACACAGCGGGGCGGGGCCAAGGGCAGTTTCTGCCCCCCAACAGCAGCGCACGGGCCTACGTCTCAACGATTCAAAGTTTTATACTCAAAATACTTAACGTGGAGCCTGGAACCGATCGAGGGGAGGTGGGTGGCTGGCGGCGCCAGCGCCACTCACAGTCCACTCCACGAAGCACACAGTTTGGTGTCATCACCATCTCCAAGGGACTCCAACCCCTATTTAGTCGCCAGAGCTGGGCACTGCCCCGAGGGCCGAATCCGCCTTCGGCAGCGCAAAGGCATCGCACGGATGCGCCGACCGGCACACGGCTGACCTCCAGCCAGCAGGCAGGGGACCACGGGGGCCGCCAGCGCCGAGAGGACTGGGGGGCGGGCGAGGCCAAATTACAGTCGAAGGGAAACGTTAATCCTAAGTTACTGATTCTTCTCTACTCTGCCGCTGCGTGAACTGCTTTCTCCCAGATGGCTCTTGGGTCATTTAACACTGCGACCCGCATGTGCACGCTCACGGACATGCCTAAAACACACACCTCCGACTCTTGCAGCCGGGGATGCACGCTAATATCTGCTGCTTGATCCGATTCCATGAAAAAAGTACTGAACCAACTCTGTGACCCGCCGATGGGCCACCACCCGCGTGTGGAAAACAGTTTACTCTGAGGAAACGACGGATTCTCCCGAGCCTGCGCTTCCCCCGCGACCATGAACGAGGCATGGACGTCACCGCCACCGTGTCACCGTACGGTCACGCAGATAAATCCTGCAGGGGGGATCCGGCGACACGCAGCTAAGGCTCTGACCACGACCGCATGTCCTCTGACTAGACGTGAAGGACGCTTGGAGAGCGGCGTCGTCTGTCATCAGGTGGATACTTTGTCCAATGGTATAAAACCTCATTTAATTGAATTTCACTAATTCGAGGTTGATGTTCATTTAGAGAAAGGTCAGACAGAGAGGAAGCAGAAACAAGATGGTAGGAAGTATATTAAAACCCCCTAAGAAAATAAGCTTTTGGGAAGAAAACCAAAATACCCTACGATGAAAATAATACACAGATAATTCTTACTTATCCATTAAATTGTGTCTCCATGAGGAATTTTCCTGTCAACCCTCTAATTAGACAAGGCTGAGTCACAGTAATATCACGAAAGTAACAATCTTTATAAATATTTTATAGTTTGGAATTTTATAAAGTGTACCACACTACCATTCGCGAGAATGAAGACAATTTGGTGACGTTCTCCTGCCTGCGTTTGTACTTTATAAGTGCTTTTCGGTTTGCTGTTCAGACTGCGTAGACGCATTCCTTTAACAGGCGAGGCCAGTTACGCGGGGCGGTATGCAGCAGACAAAAAAGTCCCATTTCACAGGATTCCACCCACAACAGTCAAGTGCCACTTGCCCGGGGTACGAGCCCCACGTGGAAGGTCCTCCCAGAGACGACCGAGGCGAGGGGCCGAAGGACTTGCACTCGGGGGAGGCGGCACGTCCCCCTCTGGCCGCAAACGCGTCTGGCAACTGCCGGTTACACGGGGGCGCAGCGCTTCCCCCGAGGCAGGGCCTCGCCGGCCAGGTGGCAGGGTAGGGCGCGCTGGGAACTCCCCGGGGGGGGCCCACAGGAAGACACTCGCCCGGCTGCTCTGACCGTGGGACTCCTTTTATCAGACCGTACTGCACAGGACCGGCATGCGGGGGAGGCAGGCTTAAAACGGCTCCCACGTCTCATAATGGCATTGAAAATGTGACTAATGTAAAACAAACTGACATTTAGCTACTTGTAACACATCCCGGAAGAGGCCCTCAAAAGGGAAGAGGTGGTTGTCGGAGCCAAACTAAATTCATCAATGTCTCTCTCGGATTCTTCAGGGCGGAGGCTCAACATGGGGTCCCCACACGGCAGCCTCAGTTCACCCGGGAACTGGCTGGACAGGCATTCTGGGGCCACCCCAAAAACCTCAGGGTGGGCTGGCAATCCGCATTTCACCCGCCCCCGGGAGATGCTGAGGTGAGATCAAGGCTGAGAACTGGGCTGTGCTCTAAGGTCACAGAGCTCACGGGGACAGGGGCAGCCCCAGGAGGTCTAGTCACCTCCCCGTTCTGAAGCAAATTATGGAAAAAACACTGCCGCATGCTGATGCGACTAAGACAGACACGGAAACAGTCTTAATCCGCATGCACTCTCTCTCTCTCTCTCTCTTTCTCTCCTCCCCTCCCCCCAAATGTAAAAACCATCCCCCTTCCCTTCCCCAGGCCCATCTGGAACAACTCGGTCCGGAGGCCACAGGCGGAGCGGAGCAAGCTGGTGTTCCCTGAGTGCCCGCTACTGACCAAGCACTGTGCCGAAGCCTCGACCAGCCTTTATCATACGAAACCCCCTGAAGAACATATTACGGCCCTATCACCAGGACGGGAAACTGAGGCTCCAGGCCTCATCATGTACAAAGCTGGTCTGGGTTCACCCCGTGAGGGGTTATGTCTTACCTCCCTTTTATACCAAGAAGTCCAGGCTCTAAGGATTTAAGTGTTTCTGCGATCACATGGGCCCCAGGTCACAAAGCTGGGACTGAACCTGGTTTCTGCCCCCAACTCTTGGCTCCCAGCACCCCCTCCCACTGCCGGGGTAAGGGGAGGCCGGACACCCTAAGGTGCTGTCCCTCCAGCCAGCGGCAGCCTCGGTGTGTCCGGAGGGGAGCAGACCCCTCACTGGGGCGCTGACTAAGGCATGAAGACGACAGGTTCTCTAGTGACTGGACAAGGCGGAGGCCCGAGGGCTGAGCGTCAGGGGACGTGCACCACGGGAGGGGAAAGCTCATCAGTCTGCCCCGAGGGGAGAGGGTGACTAGGGCTGGGGGCGACGCAGACCTGCGGTCAAATCACGCTCACTAAGCCGTGGTGCTTTGCACACTGAAGATGCTCGTGGGGTTTAGAACCGTGAGAATCGCGCCGGGATCCAGACGCTTGAAACGCTGTCTGATGTGATGCAAAATCAAGAGTAAAACTGATAGACGAGTTTATACGTTTATGTTTTGATATTGTAAGGCTCGAAGAAGATAAGGATGAGGGTTCTTAACCCAAGGGGCCCGAAAATGGAAATGAGGGCACTCATGACCTAGGTGAGGAGAAAATACACAAGCACGCTACCTTTATTTTCACTAATGCCTAACTAATATTTAGCATTCTCTCTCCTTAGGAATTCTGTATAGGACCGCGGTAGCAGCACGCATAACTCAGAGCACATGAGTGTTGTGGCAGGCATCTCGAAATACTGTTTCCATTCATCACTGTTTCAAAGGGACAGCAGTGATTAGGCCTGTCATGAATTTTGTTATTAAAGCTTTAAAGAAATAAATCTATCATAATTTAACATTTCAATAACCGAATTTCATACTTCTTATGGCAAGAAAAGCGGCACTGTGAGTACACAAACGCAAAATCAGGAAAAACAGAAAGGAGAAAAATTTAGAAGGGTTTGGGAAATGAAACAGATGCACAGACTGAAGGAGCTCCTGGTGGCGATTAGGTGCTTCCTACATTCGGGCCTCAAATGTGGCTGTAAACTTCCTGTCCACCCCCACCCCCCACCTCTGCAGAGAAGGGGATCACCTGGAAAATTGATGAGCTGCTATTTTTAGTGGAGAGAAGGGAGGCCCTAATCCATCAAATGCCGCAGAGGTTAAAGACACCATAGCCTAATGTCCCCAGTTTGCAACTCAGAAGATGTTGCTGCATCTAACATGAGTATCCATGACGTCATGGCAATGACTCTACGTAACATCCGGGGGTGGGGGGAACCTCCAGCTCATGCACTGCTAATGCTCCCACCGTCTCCAGGTGACGCTCAGGTGCCTGTCTGTGCCTAAGGGCTGTGCCTGGTCCACAGGACATGGAGCAGAAGCCTGACTCGGCTGTGGGTTCCCACGGCAACGTATCCTGACCTTGGGAAACTCAGGCAACTCGCTGCTGTTTGCCTGTCCTGTGGGCCATTTAACAGGCAGTTTCTGAGGACCCAGCAGATGTGCTTATGAAAGAGCTGCAGGGTCACATGTAGGCAAACAGCACCCCACGAAAGCGATTCACAAGCGCTCATCTGGGAGGGAGCAAAAGGAAAACGCTAAGAATGAGTGGGTTACTGACGGTTTCTGGGCGAACGGGGGCCAGTTTTCTGAAGCTCCGGAAAGACACAGGGCAGGCGCTACAGGAAGGGAAGTTGTCCCCGCCTTGTCCGTCATCCGTGCCCCCGGCCACGAAAGCACACTGTGGAATGAGAATAAGGAGACCACACTGCAGGGAACGCGGGAGAAGCAGAAACCGAGCGCCTTCAGTGGAGCATCGGCGGGAACGCGATGGGGCCGAATAAACTCTGAAATGATCTCGAAACTCGGTTACGAGAAGCAGCGGCTTACAACGCACTCTTCAGGAACACCGCTGTGCCAGGTAAACTCCCTCTGAGTCTGGACACGGGCGGGGGGCAGGAAGAAGCCTCTCCTCCTCTCCCTCCGCCCCTCCCACAGCATGATCCCTGCTGCACATGTGTCGGCGGCTGGCCTCCATACCCTCCAGGCCCGGATCCCACGGGGATGTACTGCTCCCCGCCAAGAAAACCCACCATCTGGGGGGAAACGATGATGCTTCGCCACTGACAGCAACACCCTGCTCACACCCACCACCCAGTGGCTGACGCTCATGCCAGTTCTTTCTGAAATTACTATTCCCCACCACCTTCTAAGAGCTGCAGGTAGGAAGGAGCCCAAAGAACTGAGTATCAATCACAGAAGCCGCATAGCAAGACATTCGGTGTTCGATGTACCGAAAAATCCTCTTTACACGTCTTTATGCTTCTGGCCACTGCAGCCACAAAGCCCGGGCCATTAGAAGGGACAGCCATCCTTCAGAGCCACGTCTCTTGATGAAATGTCAATGCGAAAGAAATACAGACAGATAGGCCTTACATATCTGCCGCTCTGCCTCCCCGTGGCCATCACAGTGTCCTCTAAAAAGAGTAAGCAGTTAAAAAAAAACACGTGAAACATTGAGTCCCTCTAAAACAGTATTTATGATAACAAACTCTTAAGCTAATAGAAGAGGAAAGATACTGTAGTAATAGCCAATAACCCATCAGATGAAAAAAATTAGAATGTTAAAAACCACCCCCCCACCTTACATATATGTGTGTGTGTGTGTGTGTGCGCGCGCGCACAAGGTCACTCAGCTGGCTAGTGGTACAGGCGGCCAAACTCGGGTCTTCTCACTGGGTCTTTCTATTTCACCCTGATGCCTCATGAAAACAATTCAGTGGCTACGGAACCTTGGAAACTATACTCCAGGTCATCGTAAGAAGACCACCGCGAGGCCAGTTTCCTTGGGAAGAAACAGCAGGTAAGGAATGGAGGCACATATAAAAAGACAAAACAATTCTTGAGCATTTTTAGTAAAGAAAAAGACAGCACACAGCACTTCACAAGGAGAGATTATAGTGCAGGCTCCAGGCCTGAGACTAAAACATCAGAGTACATGTGTGAAACAAAGCCCCCAACTCATTATGGACCTTGGTCTGAGTTGGCTATATATTATATTACACAGCACCATCTTCGTCCTCATCATAATACTGAGTTGTGCCGCCTTCGGTGTTGACAGAGCTCCGAAAGGACACTCAGCGTCCTGCCCTGTGTCTTAGGGGGACTGCGTGACTGTCACTTGATTTCCCAAAACTCGGGTACGAGAAGCTGCGGCTTGAGTGCATGTGCCAGGTGTCCATTTGGAAGAGGAGCGAAGCAAATGCCGATTTCCAAATGGTGCAGAAAAATCGGAGGGCCTGGAAGCAACCCTGAGAGATTTGTCCAACGAGCCGCAGAGCACAGGTGCCCACGGCCTTGTGCTGCCCTAAAAACGTCATACAACAGTTTTTTAGTAGAAACATGAAAGAAACTTGCAAGCACAGCACCTCTGAGAGTTTCTGATTCTGAGATGACTTATACTCGCTCAGCAGGAACCACTCCACCACCAAGGAATGCAGATGGCCTCAGAGGACGGCGCTGTCTCCCTGAGATTCCTGAGGGCTCGCTTACGTTTTCTCACATCCTCCAGAGTCTAGCGAAGTTCCCGCCACGCGACAGGGACTCTGGAAACGGGTGACTGTTATTAACTCAAGTGTGCTCTAATTCCCTTCGAAGATCGCAGGTGTTCTTTTTTCCTCATGCTGCTTTCACCATAAACGTCCCGGAAGAGAAACGGAGTCGTCTACAAATCTTGTGTTACAGATGAGGAGCTGACGGCCCCAAAGCTTAGTGCCTCACCTGTGACCACGAAGGAGCCACCAGCCCAGGCTCAGGGACTTGCCCAAGCCAAGCTGCTTTAAGCACGTTTCAAGCAGACAATGGATGGCTGACTCTTGGGGACTAAGTGTACCTAGACTGCTTGGTTGTGTAGTCATGAGTGTGGTTTAGGATGAGAAAGAAAGCTAAGAAGATTAACAGATAAACTAACGGGCAAAAGGCCCGGGCTGAGTTGGGTCAAACGCTACACTTGTCTTGTCTGGTTCTTCATTCCCTGAGGGACGCCAACTTCGGTGACTCAGAGGGAGGAGGCCTCACGCGTACCCCCAGGCCTGTTTCCAGTGCCTCTTATCTAGGGACGGCAGCCACTTGGGCGCAAAGGCCTAGAGGATGCTTGGGGTAAGATTCCCTCCTCCTCCCTGGAGAGGGGCGTTCGTGGATGCTGTGGCCTGGAGCCTCTCCCCTCGCCCTTTCTCCACTCAGCCTCCCCTCCGCCCCACGAAGGTGACAAAGGCTTTCTCACAGAAGCCCACGCTGTAGGCTCAGCCCTGCCAGAGCTGGAAAGGGTTTGCATTTGTCT
>JAQQSQ010002395.1:0-10901 GCA_028627145.1 Eidolon dupreanum | reverse complement strand
CCCATGTTAATTTTCAGCATTCTCGGCTGAAGAAACCAGGTGGGACGAGTTGAATAAATTACAAATACTGGAATGACCTTTGTGGAGCATTTGGCTCCCGACTTGGGAAAGAGCGAAAAACACAGACATGTTCGTGAAGGGAAAATGCCCAGAAGACACAGCTGTAAGAGCGATTCCGCCTGACGAGTCGGCAAACCCACAGGAGGGAGACCGTGGGCAGGTGACCGAGTGGCCGCTGGCCACCCGTCTCCAGCTGCGGGGTGGTTAGAGCAGAGTCGCCACCAGCGATGATGCTTGGGGACACACCTGTCACCAAGCGTCAGCCAGCGCTCATCCACAGAGCACTCGGTTTATCATTAAGTCGACAGCATGCACCTTCCTCTGCCTGTCTCACCCCCCGTGGCGGGGTCTCAGCACCTCCTTGCCCGTGGGACTCGGCCAGAGCCCCTTTCTGTCTCTGAAGGGGCAGGCTTACGCTGCCACGCAGCCAGCTGGGGATGGGGGGGGGGCGGGAATAACCACAAGGTAAAATGTCACCTACCTGACTGGTCCACCAAAGTCCAGAAAGTCCGCTGGGACACACATTTGCAGCTCGTTTGATCTCTTCGCTTGATTGCCAGGATTCTGAAACGCTTTCATTTCATCGTTTTGCCAGCATTTTTATTGTTTTAGGGGAAAAGTGAATTCACTGAGGACTTCACACTGGCTCTCCAGAAGCCAATCTATCTCACTGGAATTTTGTGATTACTAATCTAAGGATAAAAATTTGGAGAAAAAAAGAAACCAACACGATGTGTATAAATTGTACTCAGTGCATTACAGAAAAACTGAGAATTTTGTATTATTTAAAGTTTGCTTTTATTTTATGCTGTAAACGTCAAAGAAAGATCACTTCTTTTAGATGTTATTACCATATTCATAATAAAGCAGTCTGAAAGGACTCTAATACATACATATATCTTACTTCTCACAAGCAGAATATCAAATGTAATGAGCAAAGTACGACCATTCTACATCGCTAATGCTACCTATTGCTTTTTTAAAATGATTTTTTTGGTTGTTTTTAAATAAATCAGACTGGGAGCATCAGAGATGGCCTCAGCATCCCGCGGGACAGCTCAGACTCAGCACAAAGAGGTCCCACGCGAAGTCCTGGCTCCACAAGGGATTCATGAGAAGCAGAGCGATTAAAAGAAGCGAAACCATACCACGGACAGGCGTAGCAGGAGACGGACTCCAATGTGGTTCGAGCAGTGAAAGTCTCGTTATGGCCCTGATATCGCCCTGTTCATTTTTTCAGAGTGAAATATCTATAGTTCCTATAAAATAAAAAACAGATGAAAAAAAAAAATAGATGGCCTAAACTCTGAATTGTCAAGTTTGGGGCAAACCAGGAAGTCTCTGACTTCTTGCGAGACGCCGCTTCGCACGAGTTCTGCGTGGATGGGAACGTCGCAGGAGATATCCGTGTGCCCGTCACTGATGCTGTTCGTGGACACCTTCGAATCAAACGTGGCCCGCATGTCGCGGCTCTGCACGTTTGGGGGATTTTCCCGTCTCGGGTCGCAGCAGCCCGCTTCGCTGTGTCCTTCACAAGGCAGGAGGACGCCGTGCCCGGGCAGTGTGGGGTGGCCCTGTGCTGGGACCCGACGCCCAGAGGGTGTCCTTCATCTGCTCGGTGTCCCCTCTGCTCCGTGCTGCCTTTCCCACCCGACCTCTCTCGGGTCCGGGGGCGTGTAACCGCCGACGCTCACTCCCGCTCCGGCTCCGACGCATGTTGAAGGGCCTGGCTGTGGGTCGCTTCCCCTACGCTTTGTGCTCGCCCCCAGAGACACTGTGCGAACTTCGAGGACAAAATAAATCTCCTTTAGAACACGGTCTCATGCCGGCCACCGCCCTGCCTGCAATCAGCAGAACAGCATTTACTAATATGGTTAAGTAGAGCCTGCGCGACTTTCTAAGTGTCCTCTTAAAAATAATAAAGTTAATCTGAGGTCCGTACAGCCTGGGAGAGGAGAGCACACTTAACTTCACTTAACTCTGTGAAAGCTGGGATGACTGTTTTGCCTCAGTTACGGCTGACCGAGACCGTTTGGGGTTTTGGGGCGAGCTGTGGGATCTTCTCCTTCACAGACGTCAGTATTACTTTTTACAGCATGTTTCAGTATATAATTGACTTTCGGTAATAAAGATGTGTGTCAGTTTCGGATGCTGAAAATCAGCCTATGCATTAATCAAGACCAAATCACTTTTTCCTTCATCTGAACCATGACTGTCTGGGCATCGCCTTTGGATGCAGTGAAATGTTTAGGGCTTAATGCCTCAAATGGGTTTCTTTCTAGTTATTTTGTACTTCTTTTTGTTTTTAGAGTTTCTTAGTTCCCTGTATGGAAAACTGTAGTTTACAAACCAGAAAGAGCAAAGGTTGTAAACACTTCGCACAAGACGCGCCAGGGAAAATGAGCATGCTGGCGAGAACATGGGCATCCCAGACGAAACATATTGAGGCCTCTCTTTCTTTATTGTTTAAGTAAAAAACAAAGTTTGATTTGTTCTCCTTTTTGCATGCATAAAATATCCAATGACTGTACAAATATGTGACTTAAGCATCTTAGACATTTAGGAACACGGTGACTAAAACAGTATTTTGAGGTTGAGTTTCCTCAAGTCGTTCTTTCATATTGAGTCGGCTGCTTCAGGAAAACCGTGGCTCACGTGACTAAGCATCATTTAGTGTCTTACTCTTTACGCATCTTTGTAAATCCCAGCTATAGAACAGTGAAATGCAGTGAAATTTTAGGGTGGTAAGGACCTCGTCATAAGCCAGTTCCATCTCTACAGGTTAGTTAATGCACAATCAGAGTAGGAACGGCTGCCATTTTTCTAAAGACTCATGAAGTGCTTGGCGTTTTGCATGTGTTATTTCTAATACTGACCCAAAAAGACACACTCCCCATCTCCCAAAGGAAGACGATGAGATGCAGAAAAGGTATTTTCCCAAGCAAAAATTGGTGGCATAGATTTCATTCTAGATTATTCTCTCGCTAATTCTTCCTCATCTTCCCCAGACCTTTGTGCCCCATCTCACTGCTTTTTCTTGAATTTAGAGTCTAGATTGTTGGTTTCCTGCTCCAGTGCTTTTCCCCATCAACCACTGTCTTATACAAATGCAGTGATTCGGAATTTTCGATTCATTGTTTCTGTTGTCTATTCTGAAGTAATATTAACCTTCCCTCCCTCTTTTAAAATAACTTTAAGCTGCTTACTCCTTACTTTACACTATTTTCTTCTGTCTTATGACATATCAATATAGAAGACGTATATCCAAAATAAATCAAGAGACCACACAACTCAAGAATGAGAAGACAAGCCAACCAACATAAAGAAGGTATGCTAACATCAAAAAGACTGAACCTACTGTGCTGGTGAGGTTGTGATAAGCGACTGAGGTCCTCAGGTACTCCTGTGGGAACATAACCTAGCACCACCTTTGAAAATCGGCATGGCAGTTTCCTATAAAGTTAAAAACACACCTAATATATGATCTAACAATTATTTTTCTGAATCCTTATTCAATAGAAATAAGATCGGTGTCCGTACAAAGATTTGCAGACAAATGTCCAGGAAAGCCTTGGTATCAGAGCTAACACCGGAAACGGAGTGATGCCCGTTGGCAGGTGCATGGGCAGACAGGTGTGGAATACCCACGCAACGGGATCTATGCAGGAGAATGTCTGAAGGAGCTAGTGCTGCAGGCATGAAACAGGTACTTTTCCAAATTATAATGATGATCAAAGAAAAGAGACCCGAGAAGAGCACACGCACGTGGTTCTGTTCATATCAGCCCCCGGAGTCGGTGCTGACGGTGCTGACGGAGGCTGCCCAGCTGCTCAGTGTTTCCTGGGCCGGGGCGTGTGGCGGGGACTGACCGAGAGGCCGGGTGATTCCTGAGGCGATGGAACCTTTCTCTGTCTCTGTCGTAACAGCATCTACATATACGCTGACATTCGTCAAAACACATCAAACTCTGTGACTTAACACGAGTGCCTTTCACTGTATGTAAATTCTACTTCAGTAACATTGATTTTCAAATAAAAAGACGGATGGTCATATCTACATCACATTTATTGTGGGGATTTGAGGAGACGGCATAGGTGACGGTACCTACCGTACTGTGAGCGTTTAGGAGCCGGCAGCGATTACTACGCTATTCTTCATTCCTTTTCTTGCGATATTTCGGGTCCCTTTCAATCTAATTAATGATTTAATCTCAATAAAACTGCGCTCGACTCCAGTGCCCGGGGGTGTCCCCCACACCACGAGCAGCTCTCCAGCCCAGCTGGGTGTCCTGCAACTCGGCTCAGTCCTTTCACCCCACTGAGCTGGAGACGGCGTTAGAGCCCACGAGACCGCCCCACTCTTCGGCGCCGCTCTCAAGTCCAGACCGTCCGTGGGCTTCCTGCTGAGTCACCCGGGATTCTGGATTCCCACGGCTCCCCCCTGGGGTGTGATTAATTTTCTAGACAGGCTCCGACAGTGCAGGGGGACACTTCCCTTGACTACGTTACTTGTTTATTATTAAAGGGTGTAGCTCAGGAAGGGCTAGATTGAAGAGCTGCGTAGGGGAAGGTATGGGGAGAGGGTGCGGGGCTTCCATGCTGTCTGGGTACACCGCTCTCCCCAAACCTCCCAGTATTCACCAGCCCAGAAGCAGCCCTCCGAGCCCCATCCCTTTGGGTTTTAAGGGGGCTCCATTACACGGGCAGGATTGATTAAACCACTTGCCATTGTGACTGAACTCAGTCTCCAGACCCAGCCTTCTCCCAGGTAAGACGGAGGATAGAAAATTCAACCCTCTGATCACAGGGTTGGCCCCAGTGGCCCCATCCTTGGGGAGGCCACGAGTCACCTCATTGACATAACAAGAGACACACTTTGACTGCTCCATCACGGGAAGTTTCAAAGGTTCAAGGACTCTGTGCCAGGAACAGGCACAAAGACCAAATATATGTATTTCTTACTGTGGACCAGAGAAGAAAAAGTCACTTGATGTGAACCCCAAGAAGGAACTCTCCGCTGAGGTGACAGTTCCTGCGCCATCCCGCTTGTTCACACCTGAGTCAACCACTGCCAGGATGTCAGCCGGGGGACTGAGACCCACCCCCTCTCATCACACCTCCGAAAACCCTATTCTCACTGGCATCTTCACCGACCAATCAGAACTGCACAATTTGAATACCTCATTTACATAAAACAGATCTCACTGAGAACTCTCATATAAAAGGCAGCCTCCCCTTTGTCTTTGTGGAAAACAATTCGGATTACTTAAATCTGTGTCTCTTGGCTGCAGCTCCTTTTTACTCAAATAAATGCTTTTTATTCTGTATTACAGTCTGAAATTAATTTTGTTTATAAGTCACAATATCACAGATCTTGAACAAGGTGTTAGTTGATCATGTGGGGTGTGGCTAACTGTGATCCAAACCCACTCCGCATGAAAGGCTGGTCTCAGTGCCCAGCCCACCACCTGCTGGTCGCAAGATCTTTACCCTCTTTCCAGGGCGAAGCTACTAATATTGTGAGAAGTTTAAAACACTGCGTCATCAGATGAAGCTCTGCAGAATGTCTTTCTAATATCCACAGTGGAGGAAATAATACTTGAAATAAGTTGTTCGAGACATCGTTACAGACATGGATGAATCTCTAAATTAAACATAATTTGTTGGACTTAATCATATATCCATGAAATTAGCATTTTTCCCTATGCACATGTTCTCTAGCTTGATGATTCACTTATAAACTTTATTTGGAAAATATTTTACAGTTTATGAAGCTCTTTGACAAATATTATGTCTTAATATAATCATTACATTGCCAGATTTGGGATGACTGTCTCTCTCTCATTCTATCCATTTGTCTCTCTTGGCCTAGCTGACTGGCACTCTCTTTCTTCATGAATCTGTCTTATGGTGTTTACTGGGGTATTAACTGTAACGAAATAAGGCAAACACAGACAAATTAGCGCTTCATCATGACATTTAAACGTGTGGGAAAATGGTTTTAAATTTTATTTGCTTTGCATTTTATTTCTTATTTTCAAAAGCTAAACATTGAATTTTTTCAAAAAATGAGAAAGAATTTTGATGAGTATTATACAAAAATCTGTAATCCATCTACTTAAATGGTTATATTGCCATCTGGCCACTAGATCAAATCTATTGAATTTACATAAAGATAAGACTGCTACCTCTCTCTTATTTCTGCATCATCAGTAAACTACCAACGGGCAACAAGTATGCGCTGAAGGGTTAACACTATATTACAAATAGCTAGCAGGAGCAAATAGTGAAGCTATTTACTTATGTGCATCCATAGTAGCTTACAGATATTAAGATATTCCTATTAGATTTGATAACGTTTTCACATGAAGTTCAGAAGAACTGCTTACGATTTCATGATCAATTCCTTGTACACTTTAAAATTATTAAAAATATAATGTACTCATCTCATGCTTTTTAAATTAAGCTAACAAAATAATTTAATCTCTTTGTGTAGATACTTAGGATAATTTTAAACGCGCTTCTTGCACTATGGTGTAACCCATTCTGTTCTTTTTACTTTTGGGGTTCCTATTTCTATTACATGAACTGTTGAGAGTGAGGCGGCCTCTCAGATCCTCACGTCCACATTTTCAGGTTGTTGTCCCTCGACGTCTGTGATTCGAGAGGTCCTGGAACTAAGCCATATGTTGAATTTACGTGTTACAACTTCATGGGAGGTTTAAGGATCTGTCATGAAATGCCTTCACACACGGACTCAATTTTCTACTTCAAGGGTGAAGAAGTATTTTTCACTGTTTCGAGCTGTGACTCTTCCAAGGGGCTGAAGTTACCGGAAGGCTGACCCGCGTGCCAGGGGCCGGTGCTGCTCTCCCGACGCCCTTGGTCCCCTTGGCTCCTCCTACTGATGTCACGATCCCAGCCCCACAGTAAGTTCCGTGACACTCGGATTTGCTTAATATCAGACGAATAAAAAAATATTTAAAATATCAAGTCTTATATTATTTTGGCTTATGTTACAATGTCACGTGGTTTTGTGTTAATTTTTATTTATTTAATTTGTTTTTATCTTTGTGAAAGAGAAAACAGCATCACTTGTGGTAAAGTTTATGATACTGAACCTAGATTTAATACCTGACCTAATCACTGTTGCCACCTCTCCCAGAAATATAATCTTAATCAACCTGTCTGGAATTTTCTGGTCAACATCAATGAGGTAACCTGTCAAGTGGGCCCTCCCCACCCGCCACAGAAAGAAGAGGCAATCTGCACGGTAAAACCCTGACTTTTCCTTCTCCCCAAAAGAAGACATCCTAGTCTAAATACAATTAATTTTTCTCTTTTGTTAATAACTCCCGTGCCCCACTTTTCTTCCTGTAAAAAGCTTCTAATTTGCATAACCCTTCTGAGCCCCTTCTAGCTACTGGGTGGGATGCTGCCCAAGGTATGAATCATTTAATTAAGCCAATCAGATCTTCAAATTCACTTGGTTGAATTTTGGTCTTTAACATTATAAATTATCAATTGATTATAATATTTTACATTGATCTTCTGTCCTCAGATAAAAAAGCAAATAAATTTCAGAAAAAAACAACTTATAGAATAATATTCTTTCATAAATATAGAAACAAAATGTTATAAAACATTATCAAGATCAACCCAACAACAACAACAACAAAATGAATAAGATATTGTGAGCAAGAGAGCTTTGTCTAGGAGTACAGCATTGGTTTCATAATTGACAATCTATCAGTATAATTCACAAGATAAGCAGGTTTGAAAAGAAAAATTACATGATCACATCGATAGATGCAGAAGAGGTTTTGACAAAATCCAATATTTATCCATGATAAAAACTCTCAGAAAAGTAGGTATGAAAAAAATTTCCTCAACTTGATAAAACCTGTAGCTAGCATCATTCTTAATGGTCAAAGGCCGAATGTTTTCCCCCAAAATAAAAACAAGATCGGTGTGTCGGCTTTCATCAATTACAAGTAACATTGTGCTTACCACACCTAGTGCAATAAGGCAGAAAGAAAAAGATATTTTGAAAAATAAAAATAATATTACTTCTAGACAGTATGATGGCCTATGTGGAAAATCCTAGGGAATCTACAAAAAGCTACTAGAATGAATAAATTTAGAATGGTTTCAGGATACTAGATCAATACGTAAAAATCAATTGTATTTCCACATGCTAGCAACAATCAATAGGAAACTGAAATAAAAAGTAAATAGAATAAGAATACGAAATACATAGGAATTAATTTGACAAAAGATATTTAGGGCCCATACACTGAAAACATTAAAAAGATACTAATAAATACTACTGCTACTACTAATAATAAAATAGAGAAATATATCATATTCATAGATGAGAAGACTAAAAATTAAGATATTTATTCTTCCCTAATCAATCTACAATTTCAAAAATAACTAAATCAAAATCTTATCAAAATTTTTGTAGAAGTTATCATAAAAATCAGATTCGAGTCTTCAATACACCACTTTCCACATGGGTAAAACCAGGTTTGAAATTCATGGAATGAAAGACTTCCTGCTGTAAGCCAGCTAAATCTAAGAGACATCTCCACACGCCCTGCCAGGCAACACACAGACAAACCAAACTTCATTAAAACCAAAACCTTTCTCTCTTCAAAGGTCACTACCAAGAATGCGTGAAGCAATGCAGAAAATAAGAAGAAATATTCAATATAATTATATAAATAACAATAAATATTTCAAATAAAACAAAATATATCTAATAAGGTGCTTACACTCAGAATATACGCAGAAATCATCACTTAAATAAAAAGACAACACAATTAAAAATAAGCAAGATATTGAAATAGACATTTGTCTGAAGGGGCACCAATCACCATTAGGGAAATGCAAATCAAAAAGTCAGGGAGAAAAACGTCCCAGCCAGGAACATGAAGGTTAGGCACAGTCCTCTGAATGCATGAAACTGTCACTGAATCATACGCTTAAGTAGGTGAATTTAACGATATGTGAACTGTATCTCAATAAAACTGTTGTAAAAACATAAGCAAAGTATGTCAGCAGACGCTTTGAATGGAGCGTATGTATATCCCAAGGAAAGAGAACCGACATCATCAGCCATAAGTGAAATCGACCTAGGTCTACCATGGGTAACGCTTCGTACAACGTAACAAGACAATTTTAAAAAGATGATACTGAGTGTTGGTGAAGATATGGATCAAAAACCACTTATATGCCACTGGTCCCTGTCGCCCGGCCCTGATGTTCTAGCAGGTTCTTTGAAATTCCTTATTCCTTATGTTTTCTAATGACGGTGAGTGCTGCGGTAAGGAGAGTGACAGGCAGATGACCTGGTCTTCATTCCCTGGCCTGTCATCTCTGCGAAGGGGCGTCATTTAACTTCAAATCTGCAACGGAAACGTCAAAAGTCTTTTCTCCAAGAAGCTTGGAGGTTTGACGAGAAGGAATGTGAGAGTCTGTGGCAGTGTGAAGGAAGGCTGAGTGTCACCTTCTCTGCTTCTCCGAGTCACGTTCTATGTTCCCCTGTCCGCCCATTTGGATGTCCCTGGTTGACCCACGCCCTCCAGAACCTATCAAGGACCCCATCCGCCCGCCAGCGCATGGGTGGCCACAGCATGCTGGCTGACCTGTGCTTCCCCGGGCCCCGGGGACCCTGGCAACTCCCCGCAGGGCCAGGAGCAGCTAAGAGCCTCCGACACTGGAGCTTAGAGTCACACGTTAGATGCCTCAGAGTCAGACGGGGCCCAAGGCCCTCAGGACGTGGCCGAGGCAAGGCGGGCTGTGGGCCCCACTTCTGCAGGCTCCTGGCTCCCATAGGATTGTTCCAGAATCCTGGCTCTGCACTTAACACAGGACACCCGCAGGGCCCTGCGGAGAGGAGGCGGGAAAGAAAAGTCAGCAAGCGGCAGCCTCCACGCCACGCTGCCCACACTGCGACGGCTGGACCCGCGCTCTGTGATGCAGACGCTGGAGCCAGAATTAACGCACAAACTAGGAATCATGTCAACGAGGGAAATCAACACTTTGGCCTCATCGCCCCCTTTCCTTCCTAAGATAACGTGGTTTCGTTAACGTAACTACCCCTCCCGAATCTCACTGACCCCCGAGGAAGCTGACCCCATCGGTTATTTAATCATCATTCTCTTTCCTTCCTGGGGACTGATGATAAGGGCCGTTACGGGCTCAATTGTGTCCCCCCAAATTCGCAGAGTGTGGCTGTACGTGGAGATGCGCCTCGTAAGAGGGAGTGAAGGTAAGTGAGGTGAGGGAGTCAGGTCGGTGAGAGCGGGAGGCTGACCTGTCACGCCCGTGTCCTTCTGAGACGGGGTCAGGGCACAGACACACGCAGACGATGACTGTGTGAGGACAGGAACATGACAGCTATGTACAGTCTAAGGGGCGAAGGCTCAGGAGGAACCAGCCCTCCCGGCACCGCGACCCTGGCCTCCAGCCTCCGGGACGGTGCGGAATGGCGTCTTGCTGAAGCTGCCCCTCTGCGGTGTCCCGCTGTGGTGGCCGAGCGGACTAGCAGAGTGGGCCTGGGACATGTGATCGCCTCTGTCTGTACACGAACACAGTACGTGCGCCCCGGCTCCTGCTGGCCGCCATCCTCCAGCACGACAGAGCCGGGCCGGGAACGCCCTTCTTGTCGCCCGAGGTAGGAATTGAGTTTCGACTTCAGCATGTTTGTGCCACGTTTTCGTTATCTGCAGCTGAAAACATCTTGTT
Source organism: Eidolon dupreanum (assembly GCA_028627145.1). NCBI lineage: Eukaryota > Metazoa > Chordata > Mammalia > Chiroptera > Pteropodidae > Eidolon > Eidolon dupreanum. The sequence goes on along the minus strand of JAQQSQ010002395.1, from coordinate 90 downwards.
AGTACGACTGCCACTACCGTCGCCATGCCACCAGCTCCGTCATCGCCACCTCCACCTCCATCACCACCGTCAGCACCACCGCCCCCACCA
>JAQQSQ010002394.1:0-10902 GCA_028627145.1 Eidolon dupreanum | reverse complement strand
GCGGGGGGCCTGGAGCAGGGGGGTCAGGAGTGGGGGCCAGGAGCCAGCACCGGGGCTTGGAGGCACCCGGGTCAGCGGCGTGTGGTCAGCACAGGTCCCTGCAGAGCCTCCGAGCAGGGTGGGGGTGGGGGTGGGCAGGCGCCAGCTGCACCTGGAGAAAGGTAATCATTGTCTTCAGTGGGAGGAGTCCCAGGGTTCAAATTGGAAAAAAAAAAGCCTAAGTAGGTAAAATGGAAGTTTCTTCAAAAAAGCAAGAAGGAGAGGGCAGTGAGAAGCCACAGGGAGTGAGTGTGGCCCTGTTTCACACCTAGGGAGTAACAGAGGGCTTCAGGGGGCTAAGATAGGGTCCCCTAAAGGCCCTGGAGAGCAGCTGTTCTCTCCAGCAGAGGGGAAGGTGGAGGTTGACGACGGCGTTACCGGTGCGGAGTACAAACGGAAGTGAGGCGGACACGGAGGGACCGGCCCACACGGCTCTGGGCGCACCGCCGTCCCGATCTGGGCAACAGAGGTGTTCCCTCCCCAGGGACAGGGGCCTGTGATGACTGGGATGACATACGATGACGTATTGAGGCAGAGTGGAAGGGCGGTCAAGGGCCCCTGCCTGAGGACCAAGGAAGAGGAGAGGTTCTCTTCTAAGATTACGAGAGGAGTAGACATTTGTGGGAGGTCAGGAAAGTTTGCAGCAGCTGACGAGACAGAAAGTAGAGACCATTAAGTGTCCCTGTCAGGTGGGACGGCCCGAACTTCCAGTGGCCGCACTGCCACGTCATGGCTTTCTCCAGCCCCTCGAGCGGGGAGGGGAGGGGTCAGGTGGCGGGAGTCCAGGGGCAGGCTGACGGGGCTCAGTGGGAGGCCACGGGGTCCGTCATGTCTCCGCTTCCCTAACGACTCATTGAGCGGCCACGACGTAGTGCCCAGGGTGTGACGAAGAGGCAGAAGGTACGCCTGGGCTGCGCCTTGCAGTGTGGAACCCACAGCACGGCCAACGGTCACCCCACAGTGTGCTCAATGACAGAAGCGCGGGCACGGCCCAGGGGGACTCGCGGGGCGGGCGCAAGGCCAGTGAGGGCCAAGCTCAGAGTTCAGGGTCAGAGAGAGGGGTCCAGGCCACAGCTCAGCGAGCCCCAGTGCGACACGGAGGAGGGCCGAGTGGGTCAGGGTAGAGATCAGGTTCGAGGGCGCTGGGATGGCGGGCCAGTGTGTGTGGGGAGGGCCGGGCAGCGAGCGCAGTGCAGGGGACGGGGAGGGATCAACCAGAGACCAGACCCCTGGCCCGGGGCAGGAGGCTGGGGCTCAGGCTAAGGCTCAGAGCAGGAAAGTGTGAGTTCAGGTATTCACTCATCTGCTGCACAGACCCCGACCCCGCCCCGCACCCTGAGCCTCCCACACCTGGTGGAGCAGGGCAGGGACGAGAGGAGATGGTCTGGCCCCCCGGAGCTGACATCCCCGTGGGGACGGAGGAGAAGGAAACGGACGGGAACACACATGACAGTGGCGAGGGCAGCGCCGTGCTGCACAGGGGGACGGCCGCTCTGGTGGGCTCATGCGCCTTCTGAGAAGACAGAGTGTACAGGGCGGGTCGTGCAGGGGCTGAGAACACAGAGGGACAGCCCCCAGGCCTGCCATCTGTCCCAGGGTGACTCCTGAAGGCGATGAGGCGCCCATGGGAGGAGGTGCGGGGAAGGTGAGGAGGTCCACAGGAGGCAGCAGGGGGAAGAGAGAGGCGAGGAGAGGGAGGGAGGCCCGCGGGTGCTGGAGGAGGGGAGGGGGCGGCCCACCCTGGCCCCGCCCCCTTCTCTCTGTCCCAGGCAGAGGTGCTGGCCCGGGTGAGGAAGGGCGGCCGTGCCTCCAGTTCCAGAGGCCCCTGTGGCAGGCCCCCTGCAGCCCGGCGCTTTGGAAAGCGGGTGTGACCGTGGCCTGCGGTGGCCCCGGGCAGGGCGTGGGAGCGGAGCCCGCACCCCCTCTCCCTCCTGCTTTGGAGACGGGCAGCAAGTATAACACAGCCACGAAGACACGCCAACGTGCTACGGACAGTGACACAGGCCTTGATGACACCAGTGACACAGGCCTTGATGACACCGTGGAGCTGCCGGACAGAATCCGCGGCCGGCTGCCTCTGGAGCTCTCTTAAGCCGGGGACTGCCGCCTGTCGGGGTGGGGCAGCAGCATAAACATCCACTCCCCTCTGTGCCGCAGGGAGCGAGTGCCGGCTCCCGGCTCCCGGCTCCCGGGCTGTGTCCCTTACGCTGGCACTCATCTGGAGGCGATGCGTGACTTGCGCTTTTAATTTTTCCAATATTTTTATTACATTCTTTAGCAATCGGCTCCTTTTCTAGTGGTGAAGAGCTATCGGTTTTCATAATTAGGAAGCTCTTGGCATCCTAGTTATCTACTCTTCTTTTCAAAAAGATTAATCACTCGAGAAAAATGTAATTCTTTCTTATGAAAATAGCCTCAAAATCACTTGAGCCTTTCAAACTCGGGCAGGCATTCCTGCAGATCTGATAGCGTTGAAAGCTTGTGTATCTTACCACTGCGAAGTCAGGGTGGAAAACACGTCTCGCTCAGATTCCTGGAACAGCTTCAGGAGTTCTGGGTCCCCAGATAAGTGCGCAAGAATGCGCAACTCAATCTGCGAGAAGTCTGTTAGACGGAGTCCTCCATCAATCCAGGATCCACCGACAACGTCCCTCACTGTGGCTGCCCACGCTCCAGCCCACCCTCGGCCCTCCCTCCCCAGGGGGTGGCAGGCCAGCAGCCCTCCCACCTGCCAGGGCCCTTGGGCCGCAGGGCCGCTGGCCACCCCGGCGTCTGCCGGTCCAGGGCCCCGCTCTTCCTTCCGTGGGGCTGGCCGTGCCGCAGGGTGGGCTGCGCCCGTGCGCCCATTCCCTCTGTACGTGGGGATTTCAGAACGGGCCGCTGTGTGCGGGGCTGTGTGCTTGGGATGTGTTGGCAAACAAAACAGACCTCACCCCTTTCCTCGTGAACTCTGGGAGGGGGACAATTTGAGGGTGTGTTAGCAGATAGGAAATGAACTGGAAGAGAGAGGGGAGGAGGCAGGAGGCTCAGGAGGGGCTGAGGGGAGGGGAGCGCCGTTGTAAGTGGGGTGATCAGTGAGCACCTCCTGCAGAGAGTGACCTTTGAGCAAAGGCACAGAGGCAGCAAAGGAGGGAGCAAGATGATATCTTGGGACGAGGGTTTCGTGCAGGGCCTGAGCTGGGCTGTCGGGGGACACCAGGGGGGCTAGAGAGAGCCAGGGCGACAAGGACAGAGAGGAGAACGGCGGGGACCGCGGGGGACCGCGCAGGGGTGTTGGGATCTAGGTGTGGAGGCAGGCCTGTCCTTATTTCCTGCGCACAAGAAAGCTTTGCTTCGCGCGAACGGTTCCCTCAGGGGTCATGTTAAAGGTGAGTTTTATGAGCGCCTTTGAACTACGCAACTCCTAAATGCTTCGACCGCCTGGGGCGCGTACAGCGAGCTGCAGTGACGCAGGACCCTGGCCCCGGCTTGCACTTACCTGCTGCCAGGAAGCTGTGGCCCTCGGAGGAGACGAACATGGCCCTCGGGGCGACGGTGAGGACTTCGCACTCCTTCCCTGAAGCGTTATGGCAAGGGCACTTGGTGAGTGTGGCCATGATCCGCAGCTATTCCTCATTTAAAGTTATGCTAACATCATTCTAAAGTCAAAGGAGTCTAGATTTGGGGTTTCTCTGAACACCTTCATTAACATAATTTAAAAACATCTTATTACTACCAGAAGCAAATCGATTTTCTGTTATAAAATTTTCTGTTCTATCTAGAATTGTAACGAAGAGAAAGCCGGATGCGGACGCTGGAGCGTCTTCTGGTCAGAGCCACCTGGCCTGGAGGTCCTGGAGAGCAGCGAGGCCAGGCAGCAGGGTGCCAAGGGCCCCCTCCCACCGCCTCCCACCTCCACCCCCAGGGCGCTGTAAAGGGCAGTGGAGACCAGGCCGCTCATGGTCCCCTTCCAGGGGCTCGGCTAAGCCAGACTGTGTGTATTTAAAAGGGCCGCTCCTCAGGCCTCGCTGTCCTGCGTGCCCTGGGACCTTGGGCGGCAGCTCCCAAAGCAAGGGGGGTGGGAGTTTGTGGGGAACCTGCTGGGCGTGGCCTCAGCCTTTTTCTTTTTCAGAAATGCAGCCATCAGTGTGATGGGTGACGTGGCTTAGGGAATCAAGAGGGCAGGCGCATTAACAGACCCTCCTAGGGGTTTTCAGACTTCCATACAGCCAGCCCTGCTGCGGCTTCTTTACCCGGAGGATGGTGAGGGGGGATGTTAGGAGGGGCTGTCCTCCGTCTTAGTCTGTAAGCTGCTAAAGGGAGGTGCCTCATCGGCTGAGCTGCATTTTATTTTTCAGTGTGCATTGCAATCTTGGTCATGCAAACACAGGAGAACTTCAGGAAAGCAAAACAGTTGTGTAGAAAAGCAATCACAAACACTCGTAGGTTTTTAAAAAATGCTACCCAAGACTTTAGCAAAATAGAAAGAAATGTGTTACCTTTAAAATTTTGAGGTTTAGTGATTTGAATTGGGTGCTTGAAGATACCTTGGATATTCTGTCAATAATAAAAGGAGAACAGCTTTAGCTGGAACATCTACTCTTAAATTAATTTGTACATTTAAGAATATTTAAAATGTCACATTTTATTAATTACACATTAACAAAATAGCTAATGCCAATGTATTACGGATAAGAATGTTAATAATTAATACAACGAACACTGAAATGTAATTTTGGTTGGGCGTGCCATGCAGTATATAATAAGCAAATACGAGAACAATTCTGACTCCAGCCTACGACCCTTATCATAATTATACACATTAATTCTTTGACTGGAAGCCTAACTTATAAATTTAATTAACTTAAAAATTCCTATATGTATTCCTACACTAAACATAGGTGTCTGTGAAATTCGTATATTGCATTTTCCTCTAAAATCGCATCTGAAGACGAGACCTCTGGCCCCGTTCTGATCGTCCCTCCCCATGGCTCTTGGCACTTGGTCCCAGCCTGGGCCTCTGCGCCTGCAGCCTGCCCTCTGGGTGGTGGCAAATGTGTCTGTGAGCCCTGGAAATCACGGGCGCCATCTCTCGAGCGCCTTCATACCTTCACAACTCGGGGTGACAGCGACAAGCCACCGCCACGCACTGGAGGCCGGGCTGGCCGGCCACCAGCCTGCTTCCACCGATCGAATCATGAGGATTTCTGTTACAGCAGCATCTGACCCATGATACCACGTGTCTGGTAGTGGCTCTCCTGGGCTCACGTCGGTTCCGACTCCCTGCCTAGACCCACTCAGCTGTGGGGACCACGTGCACAGTGACGGCACACGGCAGCGCCCCGGCGCCCCTGGGGGAGGAGAGGTGGGCGTGGCCACCCTCACACTGAGGCCTGGAGGTACAGGCCAGCGGCTCTTAAGTTTTCTGTATGTTAGAATCACAGGACACTTTTTAATAATACCAAATATTCAAGTGGCAAGCTCACCATAGAGTACAGATGACAGAAAAAAGAACCCGTGAACTTAAAGATAGAGCAATAGAAACCATCTAATGTAAAGGAGAGAAGAAAAAGGGAGAAAAGTGAGCAGAGCCTCAGGGATCTGTGGGATTCTACCGATAGTATAACATCGCTGTGCTATTTTAGCCCCTGAAGGAGAAAAAGCACAAAAAAAATTAACAAAGGCTCAAAATTTCCCAAATTTAGAGGAAGACATTTTTTCAGATTTAAGAACCCAAAAGAGGATAAATTAGAAGATAATCAGGCCCAGAAACATCGCGATCAAACTGCTGAAAACCAAAGATGAGAAAACGGCATTCAAAGGGTACCGGTTAGATTGAACTCATCTCACACAGCGGTTTAACTCTTGGGGCCCTCGCGTCTGCTGACAGCAGGAAAGCCGCCACGGCCTGCCACTTGTGGAGGACCTGGTTGTTTTGGGCCGTGCAGCAGTTTTTTCTTTTCCTTCAGAAAGTGTCCCCCAGGTTCTCACGAAGGGTCCCGCCTTTAAGCCGGCGCCAGAGCCCGTTTCTGGCGACCAGACCAATCCGAGGGTGGCCGGCGACGATCTTGCCCCGTGCAAGGAGATGCTGCTGAGGGCGACGGCCAAGACCCGCCCCCCACGTGTCTGCAGGCTCCGTGAAGAGCCAAGATCGTCCCCACCTCAGGAATACGGAGCCACCCCGAGACCTGCTGGGGTGCTGAGGAAGACGGGCGAGAGCCGGGCCCGAGCTGGGCCGGCCCGCAGAGCTCAGGCTGCCAGGCGCACAGCCGTGAACAAGTCCCAGCTACACGCGAGCAGAACGCTGGAGGACAGTCCTGTACCAGTGAGTGCACGCTGCAGGAACCAGCGACGTGAGTCATTCTCCACTCGCCCCCCCCCAGGTGACACATGCGCTAGAGCCAACACGTGGCGACTGAGGTGATGTTCCCGGGGCTCCTCGTGCCTTCAGGAGCACTTAGTGGCTGCCTGTCCCAGGCTGACTACTCACTTCTGGGACAGAATGCTGAAACAACTCGAGGAGCCTGCAGGAGGACGAAGGCCATCGCGGGAGCAAGGGGTGAGCGATGCGAGACGTTACGCAGGGGTGCCGTGCAGAGGTGCGTCTGTGATGAAACTCGCCCGTTCAGATCACGTGAGAAAGGACAGATGAGCCAAGGGCACAGGATTCAGAGCCCAGAAACAGACCCATGCGTTTACCAAAGCTCGTGTATGCCCGAGGAACTACAGATGACTGTAAGTTCTCCTAATAACACAGTCACGATAGTTATAACAATCAGTCATCTGAATGGCCAGCGAACCAGATCTCTGTACAACAGCAAATTCTAGGGATAATAGGCCCAATGTAAAAAGCAAAACTCTAAACTGTTAAAAGGAGAACTCGAGCATCTTCATGATCTTCGTGTGAGGAAATACTCCTTGAACAAGACGCAAAAAAGCACAAACAATAAAGACTACAAATTTTATGACATTAAAATAGAAAACATTTGCAATTCAGAGACAGAGAATACAACATGGAGAATAAAACAAATCAAACATAGGCTGGGAGAGGATATTTATGTAAGTGAACAAAAGACTAGTATTCATAATATGTAAAAAAACTTTTGCAAATGAATAAGAAAAAGACAAACCATTAAGATGAAAATGGGCAAAGGAGATAAATAGGAGAACCCCAATAACCAATAAAGATGCAAATATACTTACCCTCTTCAGTAATTAAAGAAATGCAAATTAAACCACAGAGAGTTAGAAAAACAAAGAAAACTAAGGGGAAAAACACTCAGGAAGCGGAAAATCGATCGAGCAGAATAATGCCTGGATGCTAACATTTCCAGTCAACACATTTTAAAACTGTAACATTAAAAAATATTTTAAAAAAATACTAACCTAGAAGGAGAACTCGATACTAAAGAATTCATAAAAATACAATGTGAAAGGTCAGATATTTTGAATTACAAAATATCCATAAATGCTGAGCCAGCAGCGGATATTGACAGACACTGGCCTTGTCAGTGCAGCCACATTAGAAGAGACATCGAAGCCACACCCGATAGGGAGGTGCTGGACCATGACGAGAGGGGAGGAATGCAGTGGGGAAGAATGTGGCTCGCCTCAGCCCCCTCCCAGAAGGCCTCGGCAAAAGCTGGTGGCCCTAAGGGGGACGTGCAAAGCAAGGACTGAGAGGCACGAACCCCGATGTTCTGAGTCAGGGAAAGAGGGGAATTTGGACCAAAGGCCTCATGACCAACCAGCTCATGCCTAGGGTGGCACGTGTGATGCTCCGCCATGGGACAGAGGCATGGCCCACATCGTCACCACAGTGCAATCTGATGATGACCCCAAACCAGATGACTCTTAGACAGTGGAAGACAACTTGAGGAAACTCGTCGCACAGCCGGCTTTCCATTCAGTAAGTACTCAGTGCCGTGCACGGTCCGAGCGGAGGCAGGCCTTGGGGAACGCCGGTGAGCGGGCAGAAAGGGGCCCTTGTCCCGTGGGGCTCGCAGTCCAGTGACCGTTCACGGGGGTGGGGGGCAGACAGGCGTGGGATGAGGGGAGGAGAGGAGAGAGGACCTACAGTTTACATTCCATGAGCTTCCACAGTACTTGAATTTCCTTACCGTGACACATATTTGTGTGTATGTATTATATAGTGCATCCTTAATTCATACACTCAAGTAATTCAAATATTTAAATTAGATTCGGATCAATATTGATGTATATCGAGACACCTCGCATAAAGTTAAAAAGCATAAAATAAAAATATAGTTTTGTAATAAAGCGTATTTTATAAATACTTGTGCTTAGCAAAGTCTGGAGGGGTAGACACCAAAATTTTAACCACAGTTAATTTTGCATGGTGGAACAGATGACTTTTATTAGCTATTTTTTACATTTCTTTTCCATACTTAAGAAGCTGTTCTTGTAATGAGGTGTCTTTAATTCAAAAATATAAAGCCATTTAAAAAGTTAAGTGCTCTAAGAAGTGTTAGTAAAGCTGAGTACTACATTAAGTGTTTTTCGTCAGAGGTCACTTTCAGTGACAGCAAAATGGAGGTCATCATCACAGCATCAGATGTTTCAACACACTTCTGAAAACTGGAAGCCACCTGTCCCGTACAAACCTGGAAATGGAGGACGGGGTGGGACCGGGGTGTCCCCTGCTGCCCTCAGTGCTGAAGGCGTGACTCTCTGGATGGGAAAAAGCCCTCACTAACGCGACATTTCTCGATGGCACGGGCCATGTGTCCTGTTCCCCCACTATGTTCCCCAAACACAGCAGTGCTGAGTCAACATTAACTGAATGAACAGAAAACACACAACCTGTCAGCCTGGGGTCCCCTCTTGGAAACGGAAAAGGTGCAGGCAAACACACGTCTAGGCAAACTTCAAATCCAAGGCCCGGAAACTGCATTTAACAAGGACAGGCAACTCACAGGGTGCTTGGCCGAGAGCCTTCCGGTCACAGCTCCAGTCTGGTTCCACGTGGAGGAGATGGTGCCCTTTATTAGTTAGAAAGGACCAGTGTGAGCTCTGACAACGCTGGGCGGTGACGAACCTGCTGGAACCGCGGCATCTCCCCTCCCCCCACTCGCCTCTCCCCCGCAGGGGCCCCCCCACACCCTCGCTGCTCCCCCGCAGGGGCCTTGCACCCCGAGCCGAGGTGCCCCGGGTGTCACGGAACTGACGTGTGATCAAGGCGGGGGGAGGAGCAATCCCCTAGCTGCGGCAGGATGTGGGGGGCTCTGTGCATGGAGAAGGTGCGCTGGGGCAGGCCGTGCACCCCTGACTGAGGCTGGGGGCCTCGGGCCTTGCTCAGCCCCTCTGAGGACTCCTTGTGCAGGAACTGAGTGAGGTCCCCTTAAGGGACTGCAGAGAGAGGACGCAGGGATGGACGAGCAAACCCAGGGCCAGCAGCAGAGCCTCCGCGGAAACGCCAGGCCCCAGGGCACGGTGGCACCTTCTACCAAGAGGCGCGAATGATACCAGAACCGCGATTCATAGTTTCAAGAGTGTTAGATTATCTCCTCATTAGCTAAAACGTAAAGAAGCTCTACGTCTACCTGAACTCGTGTGTGAACCGTATTTCTAATGTTTTTTAGCTTCGGTTACCTTTTTCATGCAAGCAAGTAGTCCGTCTACAAAGGCTGACTTGATCTTGTGGACCTAAATTACAAAGACAAAAATAATCGTTTTCTTTGTTAAATATTTAAATAGGAACGAGTGTCAAAGCTGTGTTTTATAGATTGCGAAGCATGTACTGCTGACGTCACTCCAAAAGGCCCTCAAGTAGCCTTACATGGTACCCCGATTAAATAACAGTGCCCACAGAGAAAGGTGTCACCCTGTCCCTTTTAAAATAAATTTCTTATTCTGGAATCATTCTTTTACAGAAAAGTTGCAAAAGTAAATGGAGCCATCCCACACACCCATCCCCCAGTGTCCCCTACGGTGGCCCTATTAGTCCCCTTTCAATCCTCTCGTCACTTCAAGGAGAAAGGGTCAGTGGCCACCATTATGCGCTCTCTCAGCTGCCCGGCCCTAGCACAGACAACGGGTCACACGTTCAGTAAACAAGTGACCACTGGAGCGAGCGACGGCCAATGCTGCACACGTGGCTCACAACCTCGGAACAAACAGCAGGCATGTGAACAGGGAGGGCAAGCAGCTGGCGGGGGAAGGGGACATGTGAATCAGCGAGTGTCGACACCAGATGGTAAAACACAGCTGCGGGCGATTCCATCAGGCCGGGAACGGGGACAGGCGACAGGCAGGTGCTCTTGTGAGGTGTGATGAACGTCTTCGTCACGCTGAAGTCCCACAGTGACACACCCGACACTTCCTTCAGAATGTTCATTCGTCCCCTTTCACTGGTGGGAGCAGGGCCGATGCAGACGTGAGTAAACTCAAGTCGGGCATGAGCCAGCAGTGCTAAGCCGAGGTCACTCCAACAAGCTATGTCCCCTCAGAAGCACGGCAGGGCGACCGCGGGGATTACGGATTTCCGTGCCATATGCTTCCACGTTGCCACCAACTTACAAAAATATTTAACTCACCTGCCTATATTCCAAAATTATCTTGGGTAATGGATGAAGGTCTTGCAGAGCATTTAACTAAAAAAAAAAAGAGAATAAATACCACCAATATAAATGCTTCATTTAATTTTGACAAACATTTTCCGCTGGAGAAAGGCCTAAGAAGAAAATGGGCTACATTGAGCATATTTTCCAAAATGAAGATGCAGAACAAACTCGGTTTATCAGGCGTCTTAACCTTTACCCCTTACAAACTCGCCATTGCCGTCATGGGAGCTAAAAGCACTTCACACGAGTTTAGAAATAAGACGTGGATTAGTGAAACCTAAGTCCAGGGCATGCAAAAAGC
>JAQQSQ010002393.1:0-10907 GCA_028627145.1 Eidolon dupreanum | reverse complement strand
GAACAGCACTTGGCACATAGTAGATGCTAAGTAAATGGGCTATAAGATGGATCATATTATTGTTAGAAATAAAGTTAAATGATAAAGCTCTTCTAAGATGAAGTCACATTTTTAGATAACCTAAATAATGTCCAAGTAAAATTTCTCAACAGTTGCCAGGAGCCAAGCTGAGAACAATGCAAACCCTTGAAATGAAAAGTGTAAACATATCATACTGCCAAGACAGGGCTGGATCAGAGAAGGGCATCAGCTTCGAACAAAAACCGTAAACTCACTGCCCATTCATGGTGTTCAAACTAACATTCACAAAAACATGTATTCACTGAGCTCCTACAAGGTCATGAAAAGAATACTCAGAAAGCATTCAGTAGGGTTGCCAGGTGCTCTGCACAACCCCTCCACTGTCACTCATGTGAAAATCCCTTTCCAAGAGGAAAAAAAAAACTCTCCAGAAGCTAAGTTTCAGGCTAGATATAATCCTCAAAGTCTATTTGGAAGGCAAAGCACACAGAACCATGAATTTGTTGACCATTTCATTTTAGAAGACCTCTGTGAAATTGCTTGTAAAAAAAAATAATCCAAAAACATGGGGTGAGGATCCAAGACTCTTCCTAAGGAGAGAAGGAGGTATGAGCAGTAACTTGTATTGGTTTCATATGTCAAAGTTTGTTAAAATTATCTATAACTTGTAAGTATCAAGGCCTGCGTACTGGGCCTGGCATGTACTGCAGGGCGGTACATTTCCATTTATAGCTAAGGAAGCCGAGGCCCACCAATGCCATGATTTGTCCAGAATCACAGAGCTGGTACACAGCAGAGTTCAAAGGCCAGCTCGGGACCTCAACTGCCCACAGTGATCTTCCCACTCTCCCACAAATGCTTATGACCAAGACATTTCATGGACACCTGGAAGTTCTTTAGCTAGGAACTTATGGGGCAGGCCAAAGAGCTGCATGTTCCACCTACAGACATTTTCATTCTATTATAACCACATTGTATATAGAGGCATTCATTAAATTTATACATTTAGTTTCTACCCCGCTATAAACAGAGGTAGAAAGAAAAAGCAACCTTTCTTTTGACCTAATCAATTTCTAGGTAATGGGTGTAAACGCAACAATCCGTAAAACCCTTATAATCTCATCTCCACTTCTTCCCTGGGTGACTCTGGGCAAGTTACTTAATCTCTCTGTTCCTTCATTTCTTCTTAGAGGGCTGATGTGAGAATCAAATGAGTTAATGAAATTAAGTGCTTAGAACAGTGTCCAGTGTGGTCAGTGCTCAGTAAATGTTAGCTATTGTTATCATTAATATTTTTTTATAAACGTAACATAAAAATTGGGATATTTCATTAATAAAAATCTAACTATAAAAAGAAAAGAACAGTTGCTTTTTAATTTATTTAATATAAAGACAGAACAATTTTTAGTAAAGAAGCCTTATCATAAATGTTCCTTCTGGGGAGGATTTTTGTGCATAAGCCTTAGACTTTTTTAAATAAGAGCTCCATGAAGTCTGTAATGAAGAGCAAGCTGGGCTCTAAGGACCTCCAAACAGTGTTCAAAATTAAAGTTGTCAATTTTAACAAGTTTTACAGGTGAGTCAAGGTACACAAATGCCACTCAAAGTCCCTGGATGGTACTTGTTGGAGAAAGGGCTGAATCTAAGGCCAGTTCCTTTCTTTTGGGATCCCTTAATCTCAAGCCAAAATTCTATTTACTGGTTGGGTAAGGCTCCTGTGACCAAATACCATGAAGGTGGCTTAAACAACAAACTTACTGTCTCACAGTTCAAGAAGCTAGAAGGCTAAGATTAAGGTGTTACGAGGGTTGATTCCTTCTGGGGGCTCTGAGAGGGAACAGGGTTCTATGTTCTCTCCTAGTTTCTGGTGCTTTGCTGGCAATCTGTCTTTGTCAAGCTTCACCCAAATTGTTTGCCTTCATCTTCACATACCATTCTCCCTGTGTTACATCTATGTCCAAATTTCCCCTGTCATATTGGACCAGGGGCCCACCCTATTCCAGTATGACCTTCTCTTAATCAATTACATCTGCATGATCCTATTTCCAAATGAGGTCACATTCTGAGGTACTGGAGTCAGAGCTTCAACATATGAACTTGGAGAGAACACAATTCAATCCATAACAGCTGCTGACAGAATGCAGGCCTGGTCCACCAGGGCCACCGGTATGATTAGTACAGCAGCATCAATGGAACTCCTGGAACCGTCACAAGATGGCAGTAAGTACCAGCATCCAAGGGCTTTAATTAATTATAGAAATGTAATCAAGTGGAAGAGGTTATTATAGCAAGCCATCTTAAGTCAAGCATCACTTATATTTACTAATTTAATTCACCAGAAAAAGCCAAAAGAGTCCTTTTTCCCTTCCACACCTGTAATAGTGGACAGAGTAGCATATCCTTTCCCACGAGTCCTGGACAAAGTGAAGAAATGGGAAAACAGGGGTCTAATAAGTGTCGATCTTTGATTTAATATCTAGTTCCAGAGTCCTGAAAAACTATGGCCTTTAAAGCCTTTTATAAAAGAACAAAAAGGTCTATACTTGACCTTGAACCAATGTATCACCCCCATCTGGGAAGCTGGGTTGGAAGTACCATGTACAAAAATCCTGAACCCCTGCATAACTCACAGTCCCTGATACCAGCCTTTCTGCATGTCCAGGTGTATATGTCCACGTAAAAGGCCAATGAAGACAAAAAAAGAGACCTGAACACAAAAGTAAATCACATAGCAAGAGCATTAAGGAACTCTGTCCTCACTGTTCTCATTCTAGAATACTAAGACTAAATAAGAAGGCAATTCTTCAACCAAAGAGTCCCAAATGCTACCATAGGGTTTCTAGCTGATGGAACTCCTTTTTCAGTTTAGCCACATGATGTCAAAAACCTGCAAGGCTCCAGAGACCTTCTCCTGGGCGCTGATGAAGAGGTATTCAAATACATAACAAGAAGGGATGCACTTCAAATCCAATTACTGCAGAGTGTTTGTATTTAATTTACTTATAGGAAGAAAGCTGCTTCACGGTGTTCTCTGTTGTGTTACAAGAAAAATAACCCTGTCAGTTAGTCTCTCTGTAAATCCCCTTATTCAAAGAGAAGTAAATGTTACAGAAGCCCAGGAAAAAAAAAAAAAACTGAACGAGTCCCTTCAATGCCAGGTAGCTTCTTACTTGGCTTGTAATAAACCGAAGTCTACTTACTTCAGGTCCTAGAATTAACACTTCTGGAACCAAGAGAATTAAGCATGTGAATATGAGGACTGTTGTCTTTCCAAAAATCCTACTATGCATAGGGCTCAGAGAAGAACCTAGAGTCTCAGTCAGGTCACAGGCCTGGAAAGCTCTTAAGTTTTTAATAGAATTTAAAAACCATTCTCTGGCAACTCCAAGAGAAAAAAGTAAGTCAGGAAACAAGAAAGGAGTGGGAAGGAGATTCTGCAATGGAGACACCTGCCACCACTGCTAACCTATTGCCGACCATATCTCGTCACACCATCATTCAGGTGAGAATAGCAAAGCCAAACAAAAAAGACAATTATCACCTTGGGGTCCAATCTACAGTTCCTAAATCAGATGTAACTGGAGTGGCATCACATCTGAGTGGGAAGTCAAGGCCATCCCAGGGCATAGGGAGAGGGCACTCGACCAGCATGTGCCATCAACCAAGGCAACACCACAGAGGTAGTGAAGATGGAAAATCTTTTGAACATCCATTAGATGCCTACTGTGTGCAAAAAACATGTGTTAAATGGGGTAGAGAAGAACCTAAAGGACATACACAAGGACCCTGATCCCTAGAAATGCACTCCAGTAAGGCAATTATACCACAGTGTAAGGTTTGTCTATCAAAAGGGTACAAAGGCCATAGGGGTTTTTTTTTAAGCCATTTTATTATTTTTTTATTTTTATTAGTTTCAAGTATACAGTACATTTGCCATAGGTCTTATCACTTGATAATGGCAAAATCAAGAAAGGATGCACATGAAACAGGTGACATTTGAGCTGGAATAGAAGAGTAGTAAGTAGATATGCAAAACTTGGGGGAACAGAAGGCCATTCCCAGTGGAGGAAAGCAGACCAGTGAGATTAAAGAGTAGGGCTCATGAAAAGTCTTAATCAGCAGACTAAGGAGCACAGGCTTAATTTAGTAGTGAATGAGGGCCATTTCATCTTAGAGGGAATATGAGATGTGCTTTTAAAAGTTTACTCTATTATCCAGCAACTGTAGGATGGATAGGACAAGGCAAAGTTGAAGGCAGAGAGTGTATTTATGAGGCTACTGCAATAGTTCATGCACAAGGTCAAGATATCAAGAAGTGAGAGACAGCAGAAAGAGCAGGGACCCAAGAGAGTTCTGATGCACGGACAGAATACACATGACCTGAGCAATGAAAAGGGAACAAGAGAGGCAAGGATTGAAGAACAGGCCAACACATAAAGAAGGATGACCCACTCAACACTGATTGAGTGTCTATTGCGTACAGTGTGCTGGTGATGCAAATATGAGGAAGATACACCTCTAACCCTCAAGAAACCTAAGGGAGATAGAGCATCAGTAGCTACCGTACTAACAGCAAGAGCTACATGATTTGGGCTTTACGGGTAAATAGATTTGCTTGAATTTATTCATCATTCGCTTAAACTTGAAATTCTCATCACCTTTCAGGCCTTCTTCTACCCTCCAGTCTCAAGCCTCACTGATACATATTTTTTTAAGAGTTATCAATGAGCTACACCCAAACCAATCCTATGAAGTTTAAAATTGAGGTCCCTATTTTCAGACAAGGACTCAGTGGAGACACAGAAAGGTTAAGTAACTTGCCCACGGTTTCACAGCCAGTGAGTGGCCAAACCAGCTTGTCTGTCCCTAATCCTGTGTTCTTAGATGTTGGCCCCTCCCTGAAATCTTCCATCCAACCTTTCCCCCCACTCTCAGAGCCCACCTCCACGTTACCCTGTCAGTCACCCTGTCAACTCGCATCTGAGCTAACTGGTGACTGCTCCTCTGGTTTGGTTTCTTCCAGTTCTTGCCCAGTAGTGCTTCCAGATAAATCTGCCTAAAACCAGATTTGCATCACACCGCTTCCATTTACAAATGTTCATAGCTTCCTTATGTCCACCACATAAGCTCAAATTCCACAGCCTGACATTCAGGGACTCCCACCACTGGTCAAATGCCACAACTTACATATGTTGCTATCTCCCATTTCTTTTAGGAGCAACAACCATTTTATGTTTTCCTGCAGCCTTCAGAGCCCATAAATGTGCACATATAAGACAGTCGTTAAGGTTTCGGTATAGAGACAGAGGTAGAGTTGGAGATAGAGACAGAGAATCTCCTTGGAAATGAGAGAAAAGCAATGTCATAATAATCATCTATTCTCATATAGTGCTCTACTTGGCTTATTGCCAGAGTTTAAGCTCCAGGACTTGTTTTATTGGGAATACAAGACAGGAAGCTTTTAGGAAGAAAAGACAAGTTATCAATACCAGGGTTGTATGGTAAAGCTTAAGCTCCTGTGAGCTCAGCAAAGAGAGAAATGCAAGTGGGCAGGACCTACCATAAAAAGTAGATCACAACTTGAGCTGTCTTTAAAGGTGAGAGCAGAACTGAGACGTGTGGAGAAAAGAGCGTCAGGTACTTTCAGCTTTGCAGAAAACATGCAAATTCCCCTAAAGGTTCCACTGTGAGTCTAGATGCATTCCCTTAATATTACATGACGAACCCCCACTCTGTAGCACTGAGCCTGACAGCCAATGAGGAAACCTGACAGAACACCATACCATCCCCCTGAGACTGTTGAAAACAGCAGCCCAAGTAGACAGTCTTCTCTCTCTCCATTAGCATCTCCCAGAAACTGAGCAGGACTGTTCACCATCACGCTCTTCAAAAGGCAGACGCCTCATGCCCCAGTGCTGTCTGCAGTTCTGTTTGGAGGAGATCTCCTAAGAAACAGCTCTGATGAAAAGCCTTGTGTGTGCAGACATAAGGTGGTGAGAACAGAGCCAGCACAGTAGGGAGGTGGCAGGGATTGAGGAGAGGGATAGAAGGTAAGCCAAGTCTCAAACTGACTATTAGTCACTGCTTTGCCAATCAATCAATCCCGGTCCAGGCAGCTCAGAACACGTGCTACTGCAGGGTTAATAGTTTCTAGTGACTAAAAGCTTGATTCATAAAAAATTGAAGACGACTCTGACTCTGGGTATTTTTTCATGCAGAGTTTTAACTCAGGAAGATGCTGGCTGCTTTGTGGCGATTAACCCCTATGAAGACACTAAGCCAGAAAGCAGCCTTTCTGGAAGCTTTCCTGCCAGGGGAAGTGCAGAAGTCAACATGTGAGACAGGGTAGAAGCGTCATTTAATGAAGTCTTCAGGTTCTCTAGGTGAAGAATTTAAAGGCCATGGGCAACTACTTAAATGACGATCCAGGGGAAATCCAGTTATTGGTACAACCCTTGAATAATGGGAGAGCTGAGATGGCAGAACTTCCACACCCCACCTAAAAGCAGAAAACATATGTCATCTAGCTCCCTCTTAAAACACTTTTAATCTGCATCATTCTGATTTAAAAGAAATGAAAAAAGGAAGGGAGAGAGCGAAAGAAGGAGAGAAAGAGAGAGAAAGGAAAATGTTGAACATTAAGGCAGCCTAAAGGTTATCTATTTCATCATCAGGCTTATTTTATTCCACTGAATGTGAATCTTAAATGAGAGTTTCAAATGAGTGTGATGCATCTGACTTCTGCTAGGTGGTAATTACATTCCATAACTTATTAAAGGAGAAATCCCATTTCAAAAAAAAAAAAGTCATTACCACTAAAAATAAAAATGGAAGCTAGCTATTTATATGCTGCCTGTCACCATGCCCTCTCACACACACAGCGGGATAAAAACAAAGACATATGTGGCACAAAAAGCTACTCTCCCATTCCCCTAGAGCCCAGGATACAACAGAAATGTAAATTGGGGAGGCACATCCACTGGCAGAAATCCTGCTTGTTGAATTTGTTAATTTAGCTCCATTTTCATCAACTAGTTTAGATAATCAGCAAGTAAATATCATTTCATCAAGCACACAAATGTGCCAAATTCAGAAGAAAGCACAGAGGCCAATTCTCTTAATCTAAAGAATCTGCAGAATATAAGCTCTATACTACAACATGCTGCATAGACTCAAGGTTGGTCAGTCTGTCTGTCTGTCTGTCTGTCTCTCTCTCTCTCTCTCCCTCCCTCCCTTCCTCTCTCTCTTTCAGAAGAAGAAAGAATGACAAGGAGAGGTTCTGGCAAAGTAGCAAGGTAATAGGTTTCACTGAACAAAAAAAAAAAGATAGAAAATCGATATCTGGGCAGCTTGAGGTATATTCTGAAATACACTATGTTCAGGTGTGTGATCAATTATATACAGAGTGTAATCTCTTTTAACTGACCTCCACTTATCCACTTGCTGCAGTGGTGGACACTAGTCCATCTGTAAAACGCCCTAACTGGCCAAGCACTCACAGTTCTACTTCATCAGTTTTTAGCCAAGCAATGGTGTTGTCTGCTCCCAAATCTGCTTATGCCAGTTGTATCTGTTAGTTCAATTACATAATGCTAAATATTTACAGTAATAATAATAGGTAGCAAATACTATGTACCAGACATTGTTTTAAAAACAGGCCTTTATTTGTGTTCATTGATGTAATTCTCAATAGCAATCCTATGAGGTATGTATGATCATCAAGCTTATTCTACAAAGGGAAAAACTGAGGCCACAGTCCAGCCTTAGAGCTCAGATAACAACCTGGGCAGTCTGGCTCCATAGCCCATGCTTCTAACTACTGACCCTTCCCACCTAAGTAGGAGGAATATTGATACTAATGAGAGCAAAAAGCGATGGTAGTTTCTAGGAATTAGATGAAAACCTCTGGAAAGCCTCACTAAAGCCACTATTGAAAATCAGTTGACTTCACACCAGGTGTTGGCAAGACATTTGTGAAAGACCAGAACAAAATAAAAATCACAAAAGATGTAGAATTTAGGGCTCAGATGAACTAACAGGTATGTATGTGTTTGCACTGCTTTAACCTCAAGAAACTGGGAATCAGAGGCAGCAAGTTCTAGATATCATTTCCAAGTTCAATTCAGAACTGCTGGCACGAAATCCATCTTCAAAGAATGAGCACTTTATATTACTCACAGGTGATCTCCTTACAAATGACAGAGGAATGGAGGATCAATAAGCAGTTGCTGAATAATTGAAATAAATGGCATATACTTAGAAACTATACTCATCTAAGTTATTGCTTCAGAGAGTTCTTCAGACAGTGGAGCATGGCACGTGGCAAGAAGTATTAGCTAGTGGTTCAGAAGACATATGAGCTTAACAGCTCATCAGCTATATGGCTTTCGGCCAAGCACAGCCAACTGGACTCCAGTTCCTTCATCTATTAAAGGGGTTAAATTTCCCCAATGAACTTGAAGACAATTTTAGGCCTATGTCTACCATATTCTGGGTGACACCAAGCAAGTCATAATCAGGGCTATATTATGACTTTTATGGACCTTCAGCACTTTAGCCCTTTCCCCAGCAATTAGACATTAATTACATATTATATTTTATTATATTTTACAACTTTATAGATGAATATTCTAATATTATCTATTAAAATGTTTTCTTTGACCTAGAAGCTGTTTTATTCTACCAATTTTAAAAGAAATTAAAATATTTTAATGGGCACAAAAGTATCATAGGCTCAAAAGACTGTGTGCTGTGATTTAGGGATAAGTCAACCTAAATCTATTCCATAGGGACAAGTACCACTAGCCATACCCGCTCAAACCAGACCATGTGCAAGAGCCATGTTCATACAACATATGACCATGGAATAAGAGTGGTATTGCAGAAGGATCCATCTGGCTGCCTGTCCAAGATGGGAAGAAGGCAGGGCTGGAGCCCCGGAGGCAAGTGATGCATAAACCAACCCAACAGTGTAGTAAAAACGAAATGACAAGAATGCCAGGGAATAGATGCCAAGGCAAATGCCAAGGAAACTCTGCTGGACTTGACCACAAAACATATCTTTTCTGTATTTCTACCTCCTAAACTGCTTCTAACATTTTCTGGTCTAAGTGATTCAAGTTCAATTCACTTAGCACATATTTAGAGTGCCTACTATATTCCAGACACTATTCAAGACATCTGATACCAAAATTAACTTGTCCTTAAAGGAGAAAATTAAAATCTGTTACCAGCAACCAAAAGCAATATTTACTTTTGATGGAGGAAGGGAATAGTTAAGATTAATTCAAACAAGTCGAGTCTGAAATGTCCACAAAATAATTAGACATATGAACCCTGTAACTAGAAAGAGAGGTGAGCGATATAGTTATGCCTTTGGTCATGTGATATAAACCCCCTGCAGGCCTGTTCATGCTCTCTCTTCACCATCCACAGCAGCTGCAGTGACCTCATTTTTAAGATGGCAGCATCATAAGAGATAAGGCTCTCAGATCCCAAGTCACTGTTTGAAGGACTGCTGCCAAGAAGGGCAGCTCAATCCACACAGGATGTGGTATGAGGGAGAAACTATTGAGTTCATTGTGTTAAGCCTCTGAGATTTCAGGTTGTTAAAACAGCTGGTGGAATTGCTCAGACTAATGCAACAGACATCTCTACAGAGCAGATACTTAGAGCAGAGCCAAAATCACTGTGAGGTCATTCCTCTTTTGAATGTCTTGTGAGGGTGAATAAAGACCTCACGATTTCCAAGGACAAGAACTAATTAAGCCTTATCTTGTTGCAGAATAATCAGACCAGTAAGAAACCAAGCATCACTCGGAGAGTTGAAGAACTCAGGTTTATTACATTGGTGGTCCCAGAAGAGTTAGCGCTCTCAAGATTTGGGCCCTGCGCTTACATGCAACTTTGCTTTTATAGGGCTTATTCTTGCAGTTAAAATTGGCATGAGCCAATTGGTTAATTTGTCCTCAGGTGGTTACAGACCATGAGTTGCTATGGGTTACAGGTGTGCGCAGGAGTTGCTATGGGTTACAGGCAGTCAGAGAGCATGAGATTTTCAAACAACACATCTGTTTTCTAGACAGAATAAACAAAAGGGAGGATGAGACTCTAGTTAATTTTGAGGTCACCCTGCCCTTTGGCCTATGTGGCAAGCATATCTACAGAAGCAGAACAAAGAGCTGGTTATAAGGTTAGCCTTTTGAGTGGAAAATTCCTCTTCAGTCTTACTGGATATGTCTAAATTATTTCATCTTTCTCTCCCTGAAACTTCTTTAGTCTTTAGAATTTGATTCTTCCCTGGATTACTACTGTCTCACTGGCTATTCCATTTGTTTTTCTGCCTATCCCTGACATGAGGTGTTTCACCTCAGCTGATACACCTTCTCTCTAGGGATCCCATTCACTCTCAAAGCTTCAACTCCCACTTGCACACTCATGAGTTCTCCACCCATATCTATAGTTCTCACCTATCTCTTGAGCTACAATCCCTACTGGACGCATCTGTCTCATGGGATGTGACTAATGTTATTTTCAGGTATCTGAGGGTGTTCTTAGAAGAGATTAACATTTGAATCAGTAGACTGAGTGAAGCAAATTGCTCTCTCATGCAGGTGGGCTTCATCCAATCCACTGAGAGGCCGAGATGAAACAAAAGGGAAGAGAAAGGGAGAAGTGGCCTCTCTGACTGCTGAGCAGGAACACTGGTCTTCCCCCATCCTCAGAATGACTTATACCATTGACTACTCTGGTTCTCAGGCCTTCAGGCCTGAACGGCAGTACACCACTGGCTTTCCTGGGCAGATCATGGGACTTCTCAGTCTCCATAACCACATAAGCCAATTCCTGATACTAAAGTAAGTGTGTGTGTGTGTGTGTGTGTGTGT
>JAQQSQ010002392.1:0-10911 GCA_028627145.1 Eidolon dupreanum | reverse complement strand
GCACTCTGGAGACGAGCAGCATCCACTGGGAAACTCGTTCACGAAAACGCTGAACGGGGGCTTCATTACGATTCCAAACTTCTGTGCTCCAAAACGCATCATTAAGAGAAAGACCAGCCACAGACCGGAAGTATGTGCATATCCTGTATTTGATACAGATTTTGTACCCGGAACGTACATATAGAGCACTCTCACAACTGAATAATAAGACAAATAACCCAATTTTTAAAATGAGCACAAGACTTGAATGGACCTTTCACCAAAGACACACAAACGACCAAGCACATAAAGAGTGCGTAATGCACTGGGGAAATGCAAACAAAAACCGCAAGGAGCCACCACACCACACACCCACTAGAGTGAGAGGGCCGGTGTAAGAATGCAGAAAGCTGGACCCTCACACACTGCAGGTGGGAACGCAAAATCGGCGGACTTTTAAACATCTTTCCTCTTATTCTGGGAAAACGGTGTAAGTGCACGGCTAAATATGTAGCACAAAAAGACGGATGATATGGCGAGCACATTCCAGACCCTAAAACTCACTCGGCTCGTCAGTTCAGACAGGTCACCTGCCCTCTTCTTTTCTAGAGCTGCGACATACTTGTGTCCTGACTTTTATTCTTTTTGTGGTTCCCTGAGGAACAGAAGTTTCTGAATTTACTTTAGTCGAATCTGTCAGTCTTCCTTTATCGTTTGCCACTTCTATCGTCTTAAGAAATCCTGACACTTGAAAGTATATATTCTCCTGCACTTCCTACAAAAACACTGAAGTTGTGCTTTTCACGTGTAAGTCCTTGATTAATCTACTATTGACTTATGAGTGACGCAGGGATTAACGTGCATTTTGACACAAAAATAACCAATTGGCTCAACACATTCCCAAAAAATACTGACCCTCATAAGAATCAAAGACATGCAACTTAAAATAGCAATGATTTTGCACAAGTCAAACCAGCAAATCTTTTTCTAAGTAATGATATTCATTACATGAAAATGTCAACAGAGTTGTAAAAATATAACTTGGTTATGCGCAACTCTTAACAATATTTGTACCTTTTGACCCAACAATGCTATTTTTATAAATCTTAAAGCAATAATATGAAACCAAAGTATAATGTCCACTGAATTATTATACATGATAAAAAATAAATTTTAATCTTAAATATCAGAAGCATGCTCAATTCCAACAGTAGAACTATGAACAAAACTATGGCACACCTACACAATGGCACTTTAGGAGACTGCTAAAATTGATATGTACACAGAGTTATAAATAACACGGGGGAAAAGTTCATACTGTTCATTTGTTAAATGCAAAAACACAGGAAACAAAATCGTATATATAGTCTCGATTATGTAGAAAGAATAGGGAGGAAAACTGGACCAGTAAGAAATACAGAACTGTCAACTGGATTGCAGAACTCTTTGTAAACATTATTTTCAAAATATTCTATAATAAACACGGGTGGTTTTATGAGAACAGAGTCTGTGAGCTTGTTTGTTCTTAGGGCACTTTTTTAAAGGGACTGGCTGAGTAAATCCATCAGGTTAAAGCAAAATGCCAGAGCTTTTCTTGGCTTTTAGTTAAACCATGATGGCGAAACAAAAATATAAATCAGTAGATAAGAATATTGTTATTTTTGTTGTTTTATTAGAACGTAGACAGCCTCCTTCTCCTCACTCAAGCCAGAATAACTTTTTGCGAATCTGACATTTTGTTTGGTGTATGTAGTCAGGGACCAGCCTGAAATATTTAGCCTAACAGGCAAGAACAGCACCCCACGAACTTTTCAGCATTCCTTGTTCTCTCCTTACTCAGCTTACTTGCCACGATTAATCATGCTCCGCCCCAAGCACAGGCCTTAATCCCCTCCTCTCAGCAAAAAAACGAGGACACTGGTTAAACCCGCCCCGCCCCACGCCGGGTCTAGGCCCTCACGGGGGAGTGTGGCTGCAGAAACACACACGCACTCTGGCTTCACATCACGGTCATGACCGTGAACTTCAGGCGGGAAGGTTCATGCCGCCTGGAGATCAAGTCCCACTTCCCTGGCCCGCTCACTCACTCGCTGTCCTTTTGCTGGCCATTTCACACCTGTCCTCACACCTAAAACACCTGATCCTTCCTCTTCAGTCTCAGCTGACGGCCCAGCTTCCTCGTTCCCTGAGAAAATTAAAAGCATCACAAGAAGCCTCCACCCTGCACTGTGGTGACCCCAGCCTGGCATCAGCTCCCACCCACCTCCTCCGTCACCACGCAGAGCCACGCGCCTGCCGAAGGGCGCCCTGCACGCGTGCCCTGCACCCTGCTCGCCCGCCGACAACCTCCCACGCCGGAGCGCTCCTCGAAACGCCACTGCTCACTGCGCACGCGGCCGGTCTGGCCGCCTTCCGCAGCAGGACCGGAGGGAAGAGGCTCCACCGCGAATCGCCGCCCGCTGCAGCGCCCGGGAGGAGCACGTGCTCGAGGCCCTGGGTCCCCCCCCCGCCCCCCGTCCCTCTTACCGCTGCAGCGCCCGGGAGAAGCACGTGCTCGAGGCCCTGGGTCCCCCCCACCGGGTCCCTCTTAAACCCCCAGCAGAGACCCCTCCTCCTCCTCCAGCGTGACGCGAAGCGCCCTTGTCAAGGTCACTAATCCGTCCACCCTGCGGTTCCAGCACCCGTCCTCCACCCTCCCCTTAGGTGCCGTCAGCAGCACAGTTGACCCCTCGGCAGACTGCCCCCCACCCCACCACCCCGGGGCTCCCCGGCACTGGACGTGGGTCACTGCTCTGTCTACCCACGCCCCTTAGCGACCTCACGCGTTCGCAAACGCTAAGTCGCACTGGTGCTCCGCCCGCCCCACATTTCTGTCTCTATTTAGCCTACTGATGGTCAAGTCAAGACCGTCCCTTCTTGACACTGCCACTCACTGTCTTACGGACAAGAGGCCTGACATGTTCAAGACGAGCCTGGGGGCCTCTCCTGCCCCTCCCCCACCTGCCGTCCTCCCCACTTTTGTCCGCTGCTCAGAGCAGAGCCTCCCGAGTCTTCCGTGGCCCCCCTCACTCCACATCCAGTGGGTCGCCAAGTCCCCGTTTCGGCCACCTTCACAATGCATGCAGAATCCGGGGTCCTCGGTCCCCCGCTGGGGGCTCAGGTCTTAGGGCAGTACCAAGAAGCCGCCTCAGGCCAACCCATCAGCCTGCACGTGGGGCGAGCCTGCCACCCTCGACACTGAAGCACGGTGACTGTGACAGACTCAGTCTGACCTCTGAGGGCCCCTAGATCTCGCCACAGTAAGTTTCATGCGAAAAATCAGTACGGATACTTGCAAGGTGGCTACAAAGCTGGACGAAGAACGTAAAGATAACCGAGTTCAGGAAAATGAATGTAAAGCTGTCACGTGATTTAAAATATAATAAAGTAAGAATGAACGCATAATTACAGAAAAAGCTCTAATAAATGCTGAAGTGATTCGCCCCCATTTTGTAGGCCACTGACACACGACGGCAGGGTGGCAGGAAGTTTGCTGTGTGACTCGGACTGAAAGCTCTCGAGCCCCTTCTCCCAGACAGAGAAGCTGACCCCTGAGACACGTCCAGCTCTGCGAGCATCGGACTCAATGAAAACGAAAACACGCACACAAACAACCTGCACTCAGGGAGCTTTTACTCCTGTAACTGTGTTTAATACGTTGCTATTGATTATAAAACAGTCATGAATTCAACCTGGTAAAATGCCAATGGAGCTGGCTTATAAGAATCAATGAAATAAACTCACTCCTCCTTAATTTTCTGGTTCAGATTTGAACGTGTTGGATTTAAAAAGCAGTACACCTATACGATAATTCATCACTTTCTTTATATACGCATATTGCATTTTTGATGTCTATATTTTTACACCTTTCTATTCACCTGCCAATATTTTAGCTAAAAACAGTACAGCACATTCCCTCGACAATCTCACCACTTTCCCTGCCTATGAGAAAGAATGGCCTCACTGTTTAAACTACCTAGTAGGTAGAAGACACTGGGAACTGCTGACAAACACTGACGATTACGTAGGGCCTGGAGACCTGTCTGCTGTTTTGTCTCCATTCCGAGGCGGGGGATCCTTCTCTGTTTTCTGTTTTTCAACGTTTCAATGTGTTGATACACATCACCTCTTAAATACTGAGCTACTGAGGCAAAACTTTTTAACTTCGACAGGCAACACACACATAGAAATAACTGAAAAGTGACACAGTTTCTTTGAATGCTCTCAGCTTTCATATCTTAACACAAAGCTCCAATTTAAAAAGCAATTTGTCAGTTATTCAAATGCTTTTGCATAGAATGTGTAAGAGTTTTTCTGTCAGTTTGCGTTAAAGAATATGAGCTTTCAGTTAAAATTACCTTTCCTCAATTTCTGTAAGTTCACTGAAATTGAGAATAACGCATTTGGAATACAAAAGGCAATCCACATAAGATTTACTAAGTATGTATTAAGAGCAAACATAAATCTCATTCACTGATTTTCAGAGATAAAGAGGATCTTGGAGAGCAATAATTATTCAAATTAATAATACAATCCTATTAAACAAATGATATAAAAATTCTACAAAAATGGAAAACGCTACACGCATTGTAAAGTAACTATCAAAAGTAATCACTTATTTTGGCTGCCAAACACAAGACCTCTTGATGTTTTTAAAATGATCCAACTTAAAATATTTTGTTACCCATCACAGATCAGCAGGCGTTTCATATTTAAGTTACACAGAGCTTAGTGACAAATATGCCTTCATGACACACTAATGGAAAACCTTTACTTAGAGAAAAATTAGATGTGGGTTTCCCCAAAGTAAAAGGCTTTAGTCGTCACTGATGCTGGCAAAACAAACAAGAATTATTAAAAAGAACAAAAAACTTTGGGTGAGCCTCTTATAAAACATATTTATCTCCACTATCCAAAATAATAACAATAATAATAATAATAAACCCACAAGGACAATAAAAACTGGAAAGCAAATGACAAGAGGTGATGACAGTGTTAACTGGCTCAGACAAACTGGAGAAAGCTAAGCCTATCGTAAGGCGAGGCAACAAAAACGAAGACTAAGACAAGGTATCACAGATCTGAAGAGTCATATGCTACTTATTTTAAAAGTGGGGAGAGAACAGTTAGAAAACAAAAACTCTTATAGCCAAAATGAAAAATTCAAAGAAAGAAACAGAGAAAATTTCCCCAAAGAAAAAGAACCAAAAAAAAGGAAGCTGACTTTAAAAGATCGATAAGCGCTCTTCCCGTAAGTGGCCTGAGGCGACCTCTGAAAATGGTTCACTATTTATTTGACCCAGAAACCCCCACAAAATCATGCAAATCAAGAGGTTCGAATCTTTGTGTCCACTCTAAGACAATCGTGAAACTGCCCAGGCCATCGAGGGCATGCGTATCCAAAACGCCAGCAGGTGTCTGAAGGGTGTCACTTGGGCGATGTGTGCCGTTCCGTCGCTACAGGAGGGGCGCTGGCGGGTGTGCCCAGGCCGAGTGTGGGGCTGGATGCAGGGTCGGTGGCCTAAAGAGTGCCGAGTTTTGCTGCACGTGCTTGAAAATGCAGAGAGCGAAGCTGAACTCAGGGTTCAGATGCAGATTCTCTGGTCCTGAGCACCCCCAGGGGAACAACGTCCCCAGGACGTGACACGGGAGTTACAGAGCGCGTGGCTCTGTGACCAGACGCGCGTTCTCCGTGCTACACGGCGCTGGTCCACACTGGGACGGGGCAGGCTGCGCCCCACCGGAAGCGGAGGCCGCACGGGAGAAAAACACATCCCGACGCAGCCGGAGAAACCAGGTCTCACGGTCCGGGAGTAAAGCTAGCACCAAACAAATAATAAAAGTTTAAAAAAGGTTGTTTGAGCAGAAAAGCTAAAAAAAAGTGAATCGACAAATCAATTCGAGAGGTCCAACATCCAACAAAGAGCTTCAGCCAGGAAAAGGAAAATACTAAGGGGAAGAAATGATGCGAGAAATTTTTAAAACTTCCCCGAAGCTGAACAACACAAGTTTACAGACTCATGAAACGCTCAAAGGAAAAACAAAATACTCGGGCACATCACAGTAAAATTTTAGGATTTAAGAGAGAATACAAAAGTGCTATAAAGCTTCTAGAAAGAGAAAGAAATCATACACGGATGACGGGACGGAAATGGCGAGTGAGCGAGTGGTAGCACTGGAAGCCGGTCAAGCAACGCCTTCGGAAGTGCAACAGAAAACTAACTTCAGCATGGCGCACATTGACCACTGACGACCTCTCGTGTGCGCCCACGCTTCCTGGCATTTTTGCTTCTAGCCAAAGGACTGTCAGCAAAAGTCACATGTCACTTCTGTGCCAAATGTTTAAGTGCCAGCCAGTGGCCTGTCCGCTGTCTCTGCGGCTGCTGGGGTGACCCAGAAGCGGGGGGTTGCGGACTGGATCCAAAGGAAGAGGCCACGGAGCCCCGGCCCACGGTGCCCCGGTGGAAGCGAGAAAGACCCTCTGCTCGTGTCGGGATTTCCGTTACTCCGCCACCGGCATAACCCACCCTCTCCTGACCGAGGCATAACCCAGACCCCCACGCACGGCCAGACCACCCAGCAGAGATTTAGCATACAGGTGTTTTCTGGCCTGCTAGGTCTCAAGCACACACGCGCGCGTGCACACACACGCGCGTGCACACACGACCCCCCATCGCCTGTCCAGGAAGCTACTAGGAGGGTGAGCTCCATCAAGTCAAAGCAAACTGAGAAACAGAGAGAGAGGAGCAAGGATCCCTTAGGCTGATGCCCTAGCTCCTGCTGCCCGGCCTGGTTTCAGGCGATGCCCCAGCCATCTATGGCTCTTCCCAATCGAACTCAGGTCACCCTGCGAGCCAGCTCAACTACGACATGCTCCATGAAGACATCAACCCAAATTTCCTAGCTCCCGGGAGTAAATGAACACATCTAACATCAATGGCGAGAAGGGCTACGCACACCAGACTCCATTCTGAAATCCATCACAGGGCCTGTGGCTTTGGGTAGGTGATGTCACCACCCTCAGTCTCAATCTCTTCCTCATCTGTGGGACAATGGAGCTGGTCAATAACTAGAAGGTTCCTTCTAACTCTACAATGCAGTAATTCTGCAAATGTACAAAATCACCAAAATCCTAATAGAAGACTATGTTTGGTGCAGGCTTACATATTCTGACAGTCTGTGGTATTCAGTAATAATGCTATTCCCTGTGTGTCTGTGTTCACTTTTAAAGCAACATCAATAGACAAAAATGACTATTGTCAAAGGGATATTATTTCCTTTAAAACCAAAATTAAGCTTTAATAACAAAAACCTTATTATAAACATTGAAATAAAATTCACAAAAGGAAAATCATACAAAGTAACACGTCTGCCAGTAAGAATGGATCTTGCTTTAAAAGTGTGTTGATCCTGTTGCTTCAACCATCCAGCCCGCTCCTGGTGTGGCCCGATGCTGGCTGTAAGTACCAGCTGTAAGTGACCCCAAATATCAGGCTGCCTAGAGCGCTCCATGAATACACCTTCTCTGAACAGTTCTGAAGAATAACATCACACTCTTAAAACCGTGTTTGATGAAAATCTTATCTAATCGGAGCCATATACTCCTCTGCCTTCGGAAAAAATACTGTAAATACAACTGTGTATATTAAATACAATCTCATACAGCCACTAAACTGCTGTATATAGAGACGCCTCTTTAGATAACCAAATTTACCTGTTGGACAACTTCAGGATGGCATAGTGACACCTTCGGGGTTTGTGATGCTCAGGTAACCGCTGTCTCCCCGGCCTTCAGCGGTCCAATCTCGTCTTCATTCTTTCTTCTTCTCTCTCCTCTCTACTCAGCAGTCTTCTCCCAGGGACAATGGGACAGCCACCGCTCCCCAAACATAGTCTCCAAGTGTGAGGCCCTTTTAATAATTTTAAGAAAAAATGTCAGTGTGATAGGTGTTGAGAGTGGTAAAAGAATATTAAAACAGTGCGAAAGCAGGAGCATGGGCCTCGCAGACGCCGGTTGTGCTACCTTTTCTGGTCCAGACCTCCCGGCAGCGGCCACAAGCACCCAGGGCCGAGCAAGCCAGCAGGCCCAGCGTGGGCGCGTGCGGTCCTCGCGCTCCAGCGGCGGGCACCGCGAATACTTCTGCAGACTGCCGTTCTCGCTCCTCCTTTATTTCTATTTTCCTTGTCCCTTTGGTCTCTCACCCTTTCCTCACACAGAGCTTATTTAATAAGAAAGCCCCAGTCTTATATAGCCACTGCTGATAAACCAGAACACTCCTTTGAACTGATCACAGGGTATTTTAAGCTAATTATTACTATCAGTACGTGTTATGTTCCAGGCACTGAACTCGTACATCTATATGCATTATCTCATTTAGTTTTCACACCGATGCTGAGAAAAGCATGATTTTACAGATAAGGAAAGTAAGACTCAGAGTTTATTTTAAAACCCACCCTATGAATTTCTCCACAATCAAGCAAAAGCTTTTAGCCGATGGTAAAGAGTTTAGATTTTACTTTAAACAAAATACAATAACTCTGTCAAATGGATTATTATCCCCACTTTACCCCCATATGAGGAATAAGACTCGGAGGGGACATAAAATGCGTTCAAGGTCACAAGGTTAGTCATGTATACTCTTTCCTGAAGATGTCACTTCTCCCAGATGCCCTCTATGTGCACTGAGAGAACTGAACTCTAAAATGACTTCATCCAAGTATGTCTACTCTTAAAACGTCAACAAGACCAACCACCACCTAAGAACCGTGCCAACTAAGTAAAATTTAAAGTTTGTGTGAATCATCAAAGCCCCTGAGTTTTAGGTAAAACGTACCTTGAGTCCTAAAACCTTCACTACTTATTAGCTAAACCAACAGGCTATATACAGCATATTAGCCATAAAAACAAAAAGACAATTTCACTCTCAATACAGTTAAATGCACGTCCCACTGCTGTTCCTATTTCGCTCCCTGGACAACTCTGTGGATCCATCTAGTCATACAAAAAAGTGTCCCCTTTTTATGACGTACACTATTATAAATTCCTCCATTTACAGGGAGTAATTTCGCAGAAGCACTCAGGCACCAGCTGCACCATTCCCAAAGTGGAAAAGATTAGGGACAAGGGCAGAGCTGATACAGACTCTTCATTTCCCATAAAAGATGCACAAACAGAAAAACAGTAGGAGGTGATCTTGGCTCTAGGTCATTTACCTATCTACCCTGATGAATTATTAAAATAGAACTATGCACATCTATTACTTTACTAAATCAAGCACGGGATATTTGACCTCTGATTTCGACACAGTTGTGTGTATCCACCCATTTCACATGACTGCATATTTCTGAGAGAACAGTTAACTGCAACAAACTCGGAAATGGACACATTTCCTTTTTCCAGAGTATATGATGACTTTAAATAAGAGCACACAATTACTTCTATGAGTAAAATTAAAGTGACTACTCTTAGTAACACACAAGTTTCCTGAAGACTGGCCACAATGGAGAAAACAGAGTTTTACCTAAGGAGCAAAGTTACGTAACAAGACAATCTGAAGATACTTGCCCCTGGTCCCTGAAACGAGGGCCATTCAAAGGCCCACTCGGGACCTGCAGGAGCAGGCATCCTAGTCAGCACAGTGGCTGGTCCTCCCAGGACACCGACGGCCCAGGTCAGGGGTACCCTAACCCCTACTCTGCCACCCCCTGCAGCCTTGGGAGGGCGCCAGGTGACACCTAGGGATGTGTCCCTGGATCCTGTGGTGGTCCCGTTTATGGCCTGCCAATATTCCCAGTAAAGAAGGAAAAGGGGACAGTGTACACCTTACAGACTCAGAAGTATTTAAAGATCATAATAAAGGTTAAAAAGGGAAAGAGTGTTTCAAAGAGATGCTGAAGGGAGTCCTAGAAGCCGCAAAGGCGCAGGTGAATAACCCCGCCCATCCTCCCCCAGACCAAACCGTGGAAAGCACTTGCCAAAGCTGGGACAATAGGTTCTTCTAAGAATCCTTATCCAGTCCCCATCGGTGAGCCAGCTTCTGCATTAGGGACAGTGCTGGAGCCAAAGGGGTGACGCCACATACTTCATTCAGAACCCCTCGGGCTTCTGAGCCTCGCAGAATCCAAGCCAGGTGATGCAGGAGCGGGGAGAAACTAGGAAGCACAGGGAAAGTGTGTATCACCGGCGAGTTTGGGGGTTTCCCCTGTGAAGCTTGAACGACAACGCCATTCGCGCTTTTAAACAACGCTGACTCTCCATGACACTAACTATTCCATTTAAAATCCATTCATTCATTCGAGCTCGGTGCATTTCACGTTGTGGTATTTGCTGGGTGAAAACAAGTCACGATCAGTGTATGCTTCCTGGGGTTTGCTTTTGTTCGATTACAGATGCGTTTTTATTCCAAGGAACACACGTTCGATGGGAAACGCACCGGGGACGCGTCGCGCGCGCCTGGTTCCCACCGCGCCCGGGATTCCTGCGTCCTGCGACCCGCCACCGCGCCGCCCGCGGGCCACACGCTCAGGAAGCACTCGCGGCTCTGAACTCGGCCTCGCGGACTTCGCTCCCGGAAGCCTCAGCCGCACCGCCGGGTCCCACCTGGCCCTCGACCCCCAAAAGTGGGGACGGGAACCCCAAATCCCACATTCCGCCCGAACGTGAAGTTGGCAACCCCGCATCGCGGCACACACACTCCAAGTTTGGCGCCGGGACCTGCCCCGAGAGATGTCAGCGGTCCCGGCGAGCCGCCGGGGGGTCCCCGAAGTTGCCGACTGCGGGGCAAACTGGGAAGTGGGGCCCGTCCCGGTGCCCGGGGACCTGCGATCGCGGCCCCCACGGGAGGGCGCCGCACCGCCGGCAGCTGGGCCCGCGGAGGGCGGACTGGGGGGCCG
>JAQQSQ010002391.1:0-10916 GCA_028627145.1 Eidolon dupreanum | reverse complement strand
TAGGTTGTTTATTTGGGCTCATTTTTGTTTTTGGAGATAGGCCTGTAATGATATGAACTTTCCTCTTATGACCACTTTTGCCACGTCCCAAAAGTTTTGATATGTTGTACTATCATTATCATTCATTTCTATGTATCTCTTCATGTCTATTTTTGTTTCTTCCCTGAACCAGTTATTCTTCAGTAGCATGTTGTTTAATATCCGTGTTTTGTGGTTCTTCCTGCTTTCTTTTTGCAGGTGATCTCCAGTTTGAAAGCATTATGGTCAGAGAATATGGTTTGTATAATTTCAATCCTCTTATATTTTTGAGGTTATCTCTGTGTTTGAGTATGTAGTTGATTCTTGAGAATGTTTCATGTGCACTAGAGAAAAATGTATAAACAGCTATTTGGGGATGGAAGGCTCTGCATATGTCAATTATGTCTAGTTGGTCTAATGTGTCTTTTTAAGGCTGTGATTTCCTTATTGATTTTCTGTTTGGATGATCTGTCCATATCCAACAGTGGGGTATTAAGGTCCCTACGATGATAGGGTTTTGAAGATCTGTATCTTCCTTTAATTCTGTTAGGAATTGCTTTAAATATTTCGAGGCTGCCTAATTGGGAGCATAGATATTAATAAGTGTTATGTCTTGTTGGTGCATGATTACCTTTATCATTATGAAGTATCCCTCAGTATCTTTCTTTACTTTTTTTATTTTGAAGGCTATTTCATCCAAGATTAGTACTGCTACTCCTGCTTTCTCAGAATACCATTTGCTTGAAATATCATTTTTCACCTTTTTACTTTGAGTCTATGTTTGTCTTTAGAACTCAGATGTGTCTCCTGGAGGCAGTATATGGTTGAGTGTTGATTTTGCTCCATTCTACACCTCTGTGCCTTTTTATTGGTGAGGTTAGGTCATTTACATTTAGGATGATTATTGAAATATGAAGTCTTATAGACTTTTTATCTTTTGCTTTCTGATAGCTTGGTGTTTCCATTGCTTCCTTGTCCTTGTGATTCTCTTTTCTTTATTTTGGTTGGCTTTTGTAGGTTTTCCTCTGGTTCTTCTTGTTTTATGTTACATACTTCAGTCTTGAATCTTTTGTGTGTGATTACCATTATGAATATGAAAAAAATAGTTATATATATATATATGTGTGTGTATATATATATATATATATATATATATATATATATGTATATATATATAGTCATCCATTTTCTTCTCTGTCTACCTTATCTCCATTCCTCTTTGTGAATTTGGATCTTTGAATCCTCCCATTTTTAGTCATTGTTACCTCAATTTGTCCCTATGTATGCTGAACATTCATTACTATCTTGTTATAACAATTCTACTCTTATTATTCAAGCTTATACTGCCCTGTTCTTAATAAGGATTGCACTCTTATGCTTCTACTTGCCTGATAGTCACCTTACTCCTAATTATTATTATTATTATTATTATTATTATTATTATTGTCATTTTGTTTAGGTAAGCTGACGCTTTTCAGTACTTCCTATAATGCAGGCCTCCTAGTAGAGAATTCCCTCAATTTTTGTATGTCTTGAAAGGTCTTAATTACTCCTTCATATCTGAAGGAGAGCTTAGCTGGATACATTATTCAAGGCCGATAGTTCCTTTCACTTAATAGTTTAAATATTTGGTTCCATTCCTTTCTGGCTTATAATGTCTGTGCTGAGAAGTCTGATCATAATCTAATGGGTTTTCCTTTATTTGTTACCATTTTCTTCTCCCTGGCTGCCCTGAAAATTCTATCTTTGTCATTGATTTTTGATAACCTAATACAATGTGTCTCGGTGAAGGCCTTTTTGGTTTGAGATAATTGGGTGTTCTAGTGAATTCTTGAATTCTAAGCTCCAGCTCATTCCTTGGAGTTGGGAAATTCTTGTCAACTATTTGTCTGAAAAGGCTTTCTAGAGCCTGCTCCTTTTCTTCACCTTCGATTATATCCATCATTCTTATGTTTCTTCTCTTGATGGTATCAACTAGTTCTTGTATTTCTCTTTCATTATTTTTCATTCTTCGGTTTCTCTCTTCTTCCTTCTGATTTATTTCTAGATTTCTGTCTTTGATATCACTGATCTTTTCCTCCATTTGGTTGACTCTATTTACCAAGTTTGCTATTTCATTTTTCAACTCTTGCAGTGTGTGTGTGTGTGTGTGTCTGTGTGTTTTACCTCCAGGAGATCTATTCTGTTCTTCTTGAGTGTTTCAATCTCCTTGCTCTGCTCATCTAGTTGTTTTTCAATTCCTGAAATTGTTGATAGGACTCATTTCAAAACTCATTGAGTTCTTTTCAGAAGTACCATCCTGAATTCTCTGTCATTAAAGTCGCATATTTCTATGTCTGTAAGCTCATTTTCTGGAGATTTTTCTCTTTCTTTCTGAGATGCCTTGTCCCTTTGTTTGTTCGTGGTGTTTAATGTACTACTTCTCCACCTGGGCATTAATGGAAGTGCATTTGCTGTTTTTTCAGAAAGAAAATTTATTATATAAAAGTCTTTCTTTAGCCTGCTGCAAAAAAAAAAAAAAAAAAAGTGCTTTTCTTTTGGTTTCCAGTAGGTGGTGTCTAAGTCTCTTGGATCCCTGCTTTATATAAATCCCAAATAATGCCTTTTTTATTTTCTTGTCGATATTTAATCATGCTCACTACCCTCAGTTTCAGTCTCTGTCAGTGTCAGTGAAAGTCTCTACAGTGTTTGTTCCGATTCTCCTGGGGCTCCGCTTCCCATGGATCTCAGAGGGTATGTGGGGAGGGGCCCTTTGGGTTGCGAGTTGGGTTCTATAGCTCAGCCTCGGTTTTTCAACCAGAGCCTGTAAAAATCAACTGTTGTTTTCTCTGCGGTCCCATCTTACTTCTCTGCTTTCTGCCCTGATGACTGGGCCCTGCTGTTGGGTACATGGCACTCACAGGCAGGACTGTTCAGGGAATTTGCCGCACCTTCGCCCCTCCCCCTCCTTACAGGGAGCTCCAGCAGCTGTGAGAGGCAGCTTCTTTATTTCTCCTGTCCACCACCCAACACTCAGTGTTCTGACCTGTGATAGCTCTTACGCACAGATCCCACACTCAGACGTGTTGGTGTGTAGTTTGAGTGTTTTTTGTTCAGTTTTAGATGTTCAGCTTATTGTTGTTTCAAGGAGAGAGATTTGAGGAGGTCTCTCCCTCTGCCATGTTTCCTAGAATGTTTAAATGGATCTTGGAATCATTATTGACTCTTCTCATTCTATTATGCTCTGCATTGGATCAATCAGCAAATCCTACAGATCTGTCGTCACACCATATCCTGAACCTGATCTCTTGGTACCACTCCTTCATTGCCACCATGGTGCTAACCTCAACTACCTCTCCCCCGTCTTATTCCATCAGAACCCTTGGTCTATTCTCAATGCAACAGCTACAGTGATCATACAAAAAATCATAACTTGCATTATGTAACTCCTATTTTCAAAATTCTCCAATGGCTTCCCAGCTTATTTAGAGCAAAAGCCAAAATCTTAACTATAGCTTTGAAAGCCATCCCACTCTCCTCATCTTTCTGATCTCAACCACTACATCATCCTTGCTCAACCTACTTCACGCTATTACTCCAACACTACACATGTTTACATTCAAGGCCTTTTCACATTGTTTTCCCTTTAATATCCTCACAACCTTCCATCATTTCCTTTTAGGTGTTTGTATCAAAATCAGCTTCTAAGTAGTGCCTTCCTGAAAGTGAACACTAACCTTAATTTTAACCACTCTCTCTCAAACATTTTCTGTCTTCGTTCTCTATTTTATATTTTCACTTCAGCACTTATTACTTTCCAAGATATTCTTTCTTTTACTTATTATGTTATTCATTCTTTCTTACTCACTATAAGTCTAAGCTCCTTTAAGACAGACATTTTTGTCTTTTTTGTTTACTGCCCTATCCACAACCTCTAGTATAGAATCTCGTACATAGTAGGTTGTCAGTAAATACTTGCTGAAGTGAATGAAAAATGGAAAAGATACCTCTAAGCCAAATTGGAAGTATACCTTTAAACCAAATTGGAAGTATAGTCAAATATGAACATTGAGACTTGCTTACATGATGCCATGAATAACATATTATCTCCCTTCTGGACATGACCACCTTATTTTTGTTAAAATTATGATAGCTTTGATTAGATATACTCCATTTCCAAAGAAAACAACAGAAAAACTATATATAACAGGAGTTATTCTGACCTTACAATTTCTGTATCTTTTGTATATAATGCACATAGACATAGTATATCTCAGTGTATCTCTAAATATGTACCAACTATTCTAATTTTAATTTCTATCATCTAAATTACAATAGAAAAGGGTTTGCTGAAACATCATAACATGAGTCACCCTTCTTCTAATATTCAAAAGCAATTTAAAAGGCCTGAATTCTCCCCCATGAGGCATCTCTGGGGTTAGTTCAGACTTTCCTTCATGGCATCTATGTTCCAAGAAGGAAAAAGAGGAAGGCATAGTCTCTGAAGATGTCTGCTTGGATGGTCCACAACATTTCTTCCATGGCATTCCATTGGTCCAAGCAAGTCACAAGCTTGGCTCAGATCCAAGGAGATGAAGACACAGACTTGACCTTGAATGGGAGGTGGTTGGTGTATAGGAATTGGAGAAACTTCTGATCATATTTTGAAATCTACTACAATCTGTTATCTATCCTAAATTATTCATGTTACTTCTGTATTTAAAATGTTTATATTATCCTAGAGACCCTATAAGCCCTGTCCCAACTACAGCATTTGACTTAAGTTGAGAATCTCTGCTCTGCATCAGGGTCAGATATGGTTGAACTCTACAAGTACAGCTCCCTAGATAAATTCTTTCTTAATCTAGAGACCAGGAACCAATAAGACAAGTTATCAGCTCTCTAAACATGTGCAATGGTGAGTTAAGGAGAGAAAAATTCCTATTCAAAATGTGAAGAAATAGGGGCCTAAAGCTGTCATTAGCCTATAGAAATTTTGAAACAGAGCCCAGACATGTGACCAGTGCCCACTTCTCTAGGAGTAGGGAGTGTTCCTTGAATGTTTTCAGTTTTGCTCCCTGAAAGTTGTCCCCCAATTAATCTGTCTGTGTCTTTATTTCTTAAAAAATTACATGTTTTCAGCTTTAGCCTCTGAGATGTCATCTTTTTAAAAAATTATGTTTTTGGCTAAAAAGCTTTCTCCATCACTTCCTGCCTACAGAAAGTTGGGTGTCCAGAGAACTGTTTTCATGTTTAAGTGTCTCTGTCCCTTTTAATTCTAGCCATTTGAGATTTACCAATGCACTTCTCTTTATTTTTTCTAAGTTTCTTTAGAATCCTATCTGGGTTAACCTAATGCTCCAAAACCCACATCTTTAACTTTTAAGACTTATCCTTCTCTATTTGAGACATGTTGGGCTTTTGCAAGACAGCATTGTTAAGATTCTCAGAAGCCATTTTGTTTAGCTTAGCAGGTCTAATTGTCACAAACTGTTATCTGTCTAGGTCAATGCCTCACAAAGTGTGGTCTCTAGGTCTGCAACATCACCTGAGAACTTGCTAGAAATGTAATGTGTGGGCTATATCCTAAAATTACTAACTCAGAATCTCTCAAGAAAAAAGGAAGAACCATGTGTTTTAACAAGCTTTTCAGGTAATTTCTATGCATGCTCAAGTTTGAGAATCACTATTGTACATAAGGGTCTTACAGCTATATCTTTGAATTGATCCTTATCCAGTGGCTATTTTTCACAGTGAAAATTATTTGCAGACTAGAGAAACAGGAGATGAAAAGCAATTTAATTTTTCAGTTCAGTCATTCTTAGGCATACAATATTTTTTCTAAATTCTGCTTGAAAGCTGAAAATTCTCTTCTTTAGTTTGTATTTCTCATTCACTTATCATATCACATGCAGCTAGAAACATCTAATTCATCTTTTCAACATCCTGCC
The DNA here is from genome assembly GCA_028627145.1 of Eidolon dupreanum. Classification (NCBI taxonomy): domain Eukaryota; kingdom Metazoa; phylum Chordata; class Mammalia; order Chiroptera; family Pteropodidae; genus Eidolon; species Eidolon dupreanum. The sequence continues at coordinate 4,968 of JAQQSQ010002391.1, read as the reverse complement.
TACAAAGCTCTTTTGCCAGATCCATATGTTTTATTAGGCACTTTTCCTACCATCTAAGTTATCCTGGGACACAATTGTTCTATAACTAAACAACATAAGTTACCCATTTTTAGCCTTCAATAACAATTTCCACACAATTTTTCCATTTTTGGTTAATAATTTTTTCATTGCTTTTCCAGGCTTGGGCTATCACTTGTTTCTAAAGCAAAAGTCATATATTTTCAATTTTTGATATAGCAGTCTCCTACTTTTAAGTACAAAATTCTGTATTCATTATCTCTTGCTGTGTACCAGCCACCCTGAACTCAATGTTTAAAACAACAATGTATTCCCCACCTCCCAACTTTTAGGTTAGCAATTTAGTCACAGCTGAGCTAAGTGGACAGGTCAGGTCTCTCATGCACTTGCAGTCACTTGGCAGTTCTGCTGGGGGCTGGCTCACAGCAGATAGCTTTACACACATATCTCTGACAGTCAGCTGGGGCTATGGGTGGTGAGGCCCCTGTTCTCTTTCCCATGGGCTCTCCAGCAGGCTAGACTGAACGTTCTCACATGGCAGCTAGGTTCCAAGAGGGCAACACTGGAAACTTAAAGGCCTTTTATAGCTTTATAATCACTGTGCATTCCTTTGGTCGACACAAAGTCTCCATCTTTTGCTGGGAGGAGCAGGAATATTACATTGGGATCTACATATGAAGATCAGAGAAACATTAGACTTTATTTTTCAGCATACCACATTATGCTTGGGAAAATTATTTGTAATCTAAGCTTAAAAATGTAAGTTATTGACCTCTCACATAACTTGGGACCTCCATTTAACAACTACTATAAGAGACTTTAATAAGTCTGAACCAAGAGATCTGTGAATAGATTTATCAAAAGCATAATACCAATGAATAACTATAAACCACTGAGTTATGGCACCAAATACAGCAAGAGATGAACAAAAATGATAGTAACAGTGACTTCTGAAATGGCAAATCCTAATATTTCTTAGGACTTATTTACTATTTGATTAATGATCTAAAAATGAATGCCAAATAAGAGAAAGTTAAAAGTTTATCAGTTGATATAATGAGAAATATGATTAAATCACAGTATGCATCTCAAGAGACTGAGATTGCCAATAAATATGAAGACAAATACACATACACATAGGGAGTTCTTGAGAATGGTAAGATCTTTTCATGCTTTTCACTTATAATTAGAATGAGACTGACCAGCATTTGGTAGATTCCCACAAATTGGATAAAGTGGGGTACATGCTAGGGACATCATAGCATGAGGAAACTAATTATAATAAAGTGTTAAGAAAAAAATAGCACAGAAGAAAAGAAAATTAGGAGGAAGAGAAGAAAAGAAGAAAGTGGGAAGGGAAAAAGAACAAAAAAAGATCTTTCGAAAAATTTATCAACAGGTCTATCCCAGAACACAAGGAGACCAATCTGCCTCAGAGACAAATTCCAGTTTCCACCCTGAACACACTTGTGTGTGTGTGTGGGTCTAGTAGTTTGAGAAATGCAGATTGCATCCATAAAGGGTTTTAACAGTGAAGTACAGTCTCAGAGCCTATTCTGACTTTGTTTACTTTTCCCAATTGATACAGACCACAAATGGCAGAAACTTAACATTTCTTCATTGTGTTTGCCAAAATATACCTGGAACGATGTTTCATCCTTATTTGCTTGTTTTTATTGTCAATCTTCCCATCCAGGACAAAGGGGTTTTCTCTTTGGTTCAGTCCTGCATTCTGAGTCTAAGTCAGTGCTTGGCATAGAGTAAACACTATTTGTTAGCTGGAGGAACAAATAAATAAACTGAGTTTGTTAGTGTGTAGTAGTCTGGTGAGTGTGAATAACATTTGCTTAATTGTTGAATTCAAGAAATTAGAAATCATTATATTAATTTATATTCATATCTCTCCTCTCACTTGGAACCTGAAGTAAATTTTCTTTTATTATAAAATTAAGAGTTAGAATAGTTCAATCTCTTAGTGTTTTCTAAATTCATAAAATACATCAATCTTAGGGATATGACTCTTTAACATCTGGGAATGAGACATCAGAATTCTCTGGAATGCTCAGGAATTTCTAAAATCATATTACACTGTAGTTTTCATAATACTTTACACCTTTCAAAATAATAGTTAATTATAATAATTTTTCTAAAACTAAAGTTTTAGAGATTTTCTACTAAAACAATATAACAAATAAATTGTTTAGTATTATATATGGTGACAAAAATTATATATTTCAATAATATGTAGAAAATATTTCCAAGTCAAACATTTGATAATAAAAAACATTAAAATAAAAGAATATTAACACAAAAATGTTGATAAAAACTTTAAAATTGAAAGATAATACCGCAAATATTCAATATTTAAAAGGTGTTCTAAAATTAAATTTTAAGTTTGATTGCTAGTGGAAGCAGAGCACAGATCCAGTGGAGCCCTGAGCAACCTCACCGCCGTGGGCCTAGTTACTGTCACACTGGGGAAGAGCAACATCTGTGGCAGCTGGCCCCAGTCACCATCACCACAACCACGAGCAGAGAGGCCCAAACTCATTAATGTTCAGGTGGAGAAAAGTCCATTAAACACCATGAACAAACAAAGGGACAAGGCATCTCAGAAAGAAAGAGAAAAATCTCCAGAAAATGAGCTTACAGACATAGAAATATGCAACTTAAGTGTCAGAGAATTCAGGATGATACTTCTAAAAAAACTCAGTGAATTTTTAAATGAGTGATATCAACAATTTGAGAAATTACAAAACCAGCTAGATGAGCAGAGCAAAGAGATTAAAACCCTCAAAAAGAACCAAATAGAACTACCGGAGGGGGAAAAACAAAACAAAACAAAAAACAAAACAAACAAACAAAAAAACACTGAAGAGTTGAAAAATAAAATAGCAAGCTTGGGAAATACAGTTGAACAAATGGAGGAAAGGATCAGTGATATTGAAGACAGAAATTAGAAATAAATCAGAAGGAAGAAGAGAGAAACCGAAGAATGAAAAATAATGAAAGAGAAATACAAGAACTAGCTGATACCATCAGGAGAGGAAACATAAGAATAACAGATATCATTGAAGGCAAAGAAAAGGAGCAGGCTCTAGAAAGCCTTTTCAGACAAATAGTTGATGAGAATTTCCCAACTCCAAGGAATGAGCTGGAGCTTAGAATTCAAGAATTCACTAGAACACCCAATTATCTCAAACCAAAAAGGCCTTCACCGAGACACATTGTATTAAGGTTATCAAAAATCAATGACAAAGATAGAATTTTCAGGGCAGCCAGGGAGAAGAAAATGGTAACAAATAAAGGAAAACCCATTAGATTATGATCAGACTTCTCAGCACAGACATTATAAGCCAGAAAGGAATGGAACCAAATATTTAAACTATTAAGTGAAAGGAACTATCGGCCTTGAATAATGTATCCAGCTAAGCTCTCCTTCAGATATGAAGGAGTAATTAAGACCTTTCAAGACATACAAAAATTGAGGGAATTCTCTACTATGAGGCCTGCATTATAGGAAGTACTGAAAAGCATCAGCTTACCTAAACAAAATGACAAAAAAATAAATAAATAAAATAAATTAAAAATAATTAGGAGTAAGATGACTAGCAGGCAAATAGAAGCAGAAGAATGCAACCCTGACTGAGAACAGGGTATTATAAACTTAAATAATAAGAGAATTGCTATAGCAAGATAGTAATGAATGTTCAGCATACATAGAAACATATTGAGATAACAATGACAGAAAAGGGGAGGATTCAAAAATCCAAATTCTCAAAGGGAAAAGGAGGCAAGGCAGATGCAGAAGAAAATGGATGACTCTATATATATAACTATCTTTTTCATATTTGTAATGGTAACCACACACCACAGAGTCAGAACTGAAATATATGACATAAAACATGAAGAATCAGAGGAAAAAATCACAAGAGCGAAGGAAAATAAAGAAAACAGAAACATAAGGACAAGGAAGCAATGGAAACACCAAGCTATCAGAAAGCAAAAGATAAAAAGTCTATAAGACCTCATATTTCAATAATCAACCTAAATGTAAATGGACTGAACTCACCAATAAAAAGGCACAGAGTTGCAGAATGGATCAAAAAACAAAACCCAACCATATGCTGCCTCCAGGGGAAACATCTCAGCTCCAGAGACAAATATAGACTCAAAGAGAAAAAGTGGAAAAGGATATTTCAAACAAATAGCATTCAGAGAAAAGCAGGAGTAGTGGTACTAAATTCGAATCAAATCCTTGAAAATAAAAAAGCTAAAGAAAGATACTGAGGGACCCTTCATAATGATAAAGGGAATCATGCACCAACGAGACATAACACTTATTAATATCTATGCTCTCAATTAGGTAGCCCCGAAATACTTAAAGCAATTCCTAATAGAACTAAAGGAAGAAGAAGACCAAAACACTATCATAGTAGGAACCTAAATACCCCACTGTTGGATATGGACAGATCATCCAAATAGCAAATCAATAAGAAAATAACATCCTTAAATGACACATTAGACCAACTGGACATAATTACATATACATTCTTCCATCCCAAAACAGGTGCTTATGCATTCTTCTCAACATGGAACATTCTCAAGAATTGACCACATACTGCAACACAGAAATAGCCTCAACAAATATAAGAGGGTTGAAATCATACATACCATATTCTCTGATCATAATGCTTTGATACTAGAGATTAACCACAAAAAAAAAGCCGGAAAACCACAAATACATGGAGATTAAACAACATGCTACTGAAGAATAACTGGTTCAGGGAAGAAACAAAAATAGACATGAAGAGATACATAGAAATGAATGATAATGATAGTACAACATATCAAAACTTTTGGGACGTGGCAAAAGTGGTCATAAGAGGAAAGTTCATATCATTACAGGCCTATCTCCAAAAACAAAAATGAGCCCAAATAAACAACCTA
>JAQQSQ010002390.1:0-10918 GCA_028627145.1 Eidolon dupreanum | reverse complement strand
GAGAAACAATGATCAATACATTAAAGGCTACCTGAACTGTGCTAGGTGTTGGGAATACAGCAGTTAATAAAACGTGCCTTCCCCATCCTCCTGGAGTTTTACAGTCCAGTGGGGAGAAGGACATTCATTAAAGAATTATACAAATAAATGTGAATCTTGAATTACGATACATCTCCCCACGGCAGAGAGGGACATGGCGTGGTGAGAACACAAAAGAGCAGGAATGGCCCAGTGAAGGGGTCCCCGGTAGGAGGGTGGGCAGTGCATCCCGGAGGGCAACAGATGGTGACTTTGAGTTTGGCAGGAATGTGGCTACTAAGTTGAGTTGAGCTAGACTGAGTTGTATTCTCTGTGTACTTGACGTTTGCTATCTTAAAAATTATCTTCACCCCCAAGAGTCTACAGACCTTATTGGCTGAGGGTGCAATAGTCTGGATGTTTAGGAGAAAGGGATCCAAGTGGAGGGGAAGCAACCGTAGAACCCCCCACATTTCAACCCGAAAGAGGGGAATTGCCTTGAAGCTTTGGGTTGTCACGACAACCGTGACGCATGGTAAAAGCTGGTGGTGTGGTATATACCATTTCAGAACCTCGAGAGGTCATGTCGTTGGTAAGCCGATACCAGGGGCCTGCTCTGAATCTTATACACACAGGTCGACTCCAGGCATAGAGGCTGCCTCGAGGGGCCCCGGTCCACAGCGTCCGGCACGGCTCTGCTCTCAGTGTCCCCGTTCCTTATGCACTCCTCGCTTCCTACCCACGCAGAAGGAAGGGTCTCAGACGGATCGGGAGGTCACTGGGCATGCTCTCCACTCATGGAGGAACGTCCTGGATGTGTTCTAACGCCAAAAAGTACCCCGGCATTCATCCTGAAATCTTCTGTTTTGGGGGCCAGTCGAACATTTTGAGGCATGGGGAAGGGGCTTGTTTTGATATCTAGGACTTCCATCTTAATGACAAGGAAAGATGCGGTGTATAAAAGGAGACATACGTGGGAGGGTGTATAGAGCATTTGCCTTTGAAATTGGGTTATTTACAGTAAGACAGGAAGATAAATGTAAAAATTTCACTGGAACAGGCTGCCGGTTAATTGTCTGGAAAAGCCAGGATTGAAGGCATCTGTAGTTACAGTATTAACTAAGAATAGAACTTTCCATTGGTTGTTCCGGGCAAGCTCGGAGTCTTAGCTGGAGCTCCCCACGTGTTTGCCGGTGGGGTAGGGTGGTGTTTCCGTTGATCCCAGCTGGGTGCCCAGGCCCTGACGCCTGCCTTCCCACCCAGTAAACCGCTAAAGTCCAAGGTTGTACCAAGACCTCAGTGGTGCTCACTGCCCTTGGAAGGTGTTCCGGGCCCTCCTGCAGCTTTCTGATCAGTGTAATCCACGGATGAGGAAAAACAATCTCTTCTGATGAGGTAGAGAAATTGAATATTCAGTAGTCCAAAGAATGGGCTTTGACCGATCCCGTTAAACGTTTTTTTTTGGGTTTTTTTTGGAGCATAAAAGATCATTTCCAGGCAAGCTAAGGTATTTTTCTGGCCCAAGGTATTTTCACACAGCTGTATATGTGAAATGCATTGAGCATCTCTGCAGGGCAAGACCAGGAACATTCAGATTCATACCTCACCCTCGAAGCTCTTCAGATTCAACTGAGAGTGCACGAAAAGCACTTGGGAAAAGAGAAAGCTATTTGCCCAGCACCCCTGTGCTTGTTTCTCAAGCTCTTGTCCTCTCTCCCTGCAGCTCTGCTTTAGAATCCCCGCTGAAGTGCCTTCACCTCCTCCGTCCACCGATGATTGTGCTTCCAACGCCTCTAAAAACTTTGCGGCTATGAGTGGAACTCCTCCACTCATTTCTCTCTACCTTTGAGCTTAAATGAGGTCACAATCCATTTTTCAGCCTTCTTTCCTCATCAGAGAGATGGAAGGACGCAAATGGTGCTGGGCTGTTGCTTCTGCAAGCTCATGGGCTCTCCGCCATCTTTGTTCAATTAATGTCTTTCTCTGTCTCTGTCTCTCAAGTTTTATCAGTTATTCTCTTGCCTCATCCTCTCTCCTTCTCTGGTTTCTTCTCTTCAGCCCATAAACATCTCTTCTTGCCTTAGAGAAAAGAGAAAGAGAGAAGGAAGGAGGAAAAAAGGAAGGGGAAGGAACGAGAGGGAATTACCTTTTTCTCTTTGATGGTAATTTCCCCTCAAGCTCTTATCTGATTTCCTTGTGTCTTTTCATCTCCAAATTTTTCCAGAGTAGCTCGATGTCCTGGAAGACAATCATCCTAATTATGCTCACTTCGTTCACAGGCTGATGACGAACTCTCTGTCTTGGACATTTTTGCTTTGCTTTGTTTGTCACCTGAGTACTTCTGAACATTTCATTCATATTTCCTTTGCTTTACGCCCTACCTACAATTATCTTCCCCTTCCCACCTCCACCGGTTCCCACTTTTTGAACCCTCCTGCCACTGTGGGGGAGCCCTGGCTCCTGAAAGACCCATAGTCCCATAGAAGAGCCTCTCTGCACTGGCCGAGGTAGGGCCGGGGGAGCACTGAGACCCCCTAGCTCTTTGGAAAGTTATGTCTCCATTCTCAGTTCCTGTTAATTCTTCAGTACTCATTCTGACCTGGCTACGTATTCTGTCTGACGCTCCCCTCTCCCTTCCCTTTGCAGGCTGGCCTGCTGCCTGCCTTTTAGAAATTGACGTTCCATTTGATCTGATCTGTGGTGCTGCCCCATCCCAGGCATTTTAACCTGTTGCCATGGTTTCAGACCGTCTGTATGTTGACAGCTTCCAAATCGATATCTACAGTTTGAACTTCTCTCTTCGGTTCCAGTTCATATTGCTTATTGCCCTCCAGCCATCTGGCTGGGTAGAGTCATCTGAATGTTCTATCAACTTTAAACTCAATATGTTCAAACCCTGAGCCCGCATCATTTGCTATAATCTGTTTCCATTAATGTAAAAAAAAACCAGTTTCCACCCAAAAGAAATGTGCTCGCCTTGATCCATTTTCTCTCATGCATAGTATCTAATTGGTAATCGTATTTTCTCAGTTATTCCTTACAGACACCTGCCAGGTTTGTGCTCTACCTTCTGTCTGTCTGTTCTGCCCTGGTCTCTCTCCAGTTCATTCTGTGCTTTGCTACGAAGCCTGGCCAGACATGCTCTCTGTACTTTTGGAAAAAAGAGTCTCCCAGACTGATGATTTCAAACCGGTGTGGCCGTTTTTACCGGGGAGGCACATATGCTCAAGATAAGAGGCGAACAGAGAGGAAAATACCGATGCACAGGTCACACAGGTCACTTTGGCAGCATCGTGGGGAGCACATTTCAAAGAAGGAAACTAGAGATGTGAACGACTCGTCGGGAGGCTATTGCCGCAATCTAAGAAAAAGCGGTCAGGGCCTGTGTTCGGTAGGGTGCAGGGTAAGTGGCTGTTACAGACCCCCGCAATTCGGTGGCTTATGTGAGATAGAGGGACATTTATGTCTTGGAGTTTATATGCCTTTTCCCAGCTACGAGAGGGCTAGAAAGAACGTTATTTTAACTCAGCAGATCTGCGCCCAGCTAAGAGTATCGCTGGGGAAGGAGAGAATGAGTTTAGAGGGGATCAAATCAGTTTCCCGGAGGAATAGTATTGGGGGTATCTGCTGGGGTGATTTAGCATATATCGAGCTTGACAGTTAGTTGGTTATTTCAGGGAACAGGAAAGGGGATCACTGAAAATGCCCCCTGTTTCTGGCTGAGGCAAACAGATGTTGGTTTTGAGAGACACAGGAAGTACACGAGAAGGAGGGAGAATGAGAGGAAAGGTGAGGTGTTCTGGTTGGGATACGATGGCTTCGAACTTCCTGTGGCTTACTCTCGGGGTAGGCGTTCAGCTCTTAAACTTGATACGCCAGCCGTGAGCCGGGAGGGAGGCCAGCGATCTGAACTGGATATGAGCTGGCCGGGGATAGGAACTGATGGGCAAGAGCATAATTAGAGGAGGCCCCGCCCAGCACGGTGCTGACCGGGCTCCCTCCCCGTCTCCTGTCATTCCATCGTGGCCCCCACTTCCAGCCCCACGGAGCTTGCCATTTCATCCCCCTCTGAGACGAAAAGCCACACCCCTGCTGCTACTCTCTCTCCACAGGGTCCTTCCCATCTTTCTCCCTCCACACATTCTTATGCACCCTCTAACATCCAGCTCAGAAGCCACCTCCTCCACGAAGACTTCGGGCAGGTTGGAACATCTCTTGGTCAAGGTCAGAAGATCTCTAACTTCACTGAGACCCTACAGCCTGTTCTACCTTATGTCCTGAGGCCCAGCACAGAGGTGCACAGGTGTGAAATGCCCTGGACAGAAGGAAGTGGCCTTGCTCAGCAGGGTCAATTGCTCCCTCTATGGGCTGCAACTCACTCTAGCACTCAGTACCCGAACTCACACCTGTGTGCTCGCATGCCTGCCCTCCACCCCCCTCACCTTCCCTTAGGCTGCCTGTTCCTACTGGGTATTCATCTTCCCATCAGCAGGACTGCCTGGGGCTCACTAGAGGTCTGAAAGTCAGTTAATAAACGAGAATGTGCAAAGGCATGCTAACGTTCTTAGGGCAGTTGAGAGAGGGAAAGATTATTATGGCATATGGAGTTTCTGAGGGGGCTTCTTGGGAGAAGTGGGATTGGACACTTGACCTTGGACGGTATGCGAAGGTCTCATAGACAAGGGGTTGGGAGAGCCTCCGGGGCTGGGAGAACAGAGAAAGCAAAACCACAGAGATGGGAATGAATGAATGAATGTGCGTGTCAGGATGGAGACCTCGAGCCGGCCAGCCTTACCGGAACGGAGAATCCTCCCGGGCAGCAGAGAAGAATGTCTGGTTTAAAGAAGCAAAGGCCGACTGGGGCTGGGGGTGAGGAGTGGGCTTGAACCTCAGCAGGGGAGAGGTGGCAGAGAGCTGGGGCAGGCTCCTGGGGAAGGATGTCATTAGAGCGAGCCATCTCAGAGCAGCGTGCCGAGAAGCTGTTTAAACCGTTCCAGAACGGGGTGATGGGTGTCGTGACTGGGGCCATCATGGTGTAAATGAGAAAGAAGGAATCCGAGAGGCATTGTGGAAGACCAGACGGTTCTTGGCGACGTGCTGGTTTGGAAGCTGAAAAGCCAGTGATGAATAGCGGAAGGTTTCTAGCGTGGCACAGGAAAGGCGAAAACGGGGAATTCAGGAGGGAGGGGTGACCTCGTGGGGCAAGGCCCACCATAGGACCCGTTCTGCAGAGCTCGGGCACGTTCGGGAAGTCGGCGGGGCGGGCAGGGGTCCATCCGCAGCTCTGCTCTGCCACTTTAGTTCTGTGAACGAAGCTGGGACCTTCTCATCTCTCTTATGACTGTAGTTCCACCATATCCAGATGGACAAGTGGACATTTCAATGACAGTTGGAATGACCCCGGGTGGAGTGAAGTGTCTTTTCTTTTGCCATCTTTCTCAACCCCGTTGTCTGCTTTCCCTAACAGGATGATGGCTTCGGCTCCTGTCCCTAAAAATGTGTGCCAGGGCGATGTGTTAGTTTCCTGTGCGCGCTGTAGCATCACCACGACTTGAATGGCTTTATTGCCTCACAGTTCTGGAGGTAAAAGTGCCAACAGGGTTGGTTCCCTGAAGACCCCGAGGGAGGATCTGTGCCCATCTCCCAGCTTCCGGTGGCTGCCGGCAGTTCTCGGCGTTTCTTGGCGGGTAGTCGCATCATCCCGGTCTGTGCCTCTGTCTTCACGTGGCTTCCTCCCCTGTGTATCCCCACATTTGTTTCCCCTTGTCTACTCTGAGAAGGACCTGTCATTGGATTCCAAGTCCATCCTCATCCAGGGCTGTCTTGAGATTCTGACCTTAATTCTATCTGCCAGGAGCCCTTTTCCAGGGAAGACCATATCCACGGGCACAGGGGCTTAGCCCTGGGACGTATTCTTTTGGGGGGAGACACCGCTCAACCCACTCCAATGAGAGTTTTTACAAGTAGACTCTTCCTTTTTTTTTCCCCCTCCATTGGTGATGGATGGAAAGTCTGAAGTACCTTCCCAGGACCAAATGTACCGAAAGCGTTTTCTTCCAAAACAACAGAGTCCTGTATTAGCTCTTTTTCAAGAATGTTATTAATGGCTTTGACACCGCCTCTCCACCCCCAACATAAGGGGGGATTGAAAATGAAATAAAACAAAATGGCGGAAACGTCCAAGCATTTCCAAAGAGGCAGAAAAGAAGTGAGAGGACAGGTTTTAGTTTAAAAAAAAAAAAAAAAATCATCTCTCCCCCAGGAGCGTCTCCGAAGTGCATTTTCTTGGCGTGGAGGGAGCGGAGTGGAAGGGGAGGGGCGGCGGCGGGGCAGGCAGGTTCCGGAAGCAGCACGACCAGGGCAGAGGCACGTGGCGTATCCATAGCTTTCCCCGCAAAACTGGTAAATACGGCTTCGTCGCCTAGCGCCGACTCTGGCGGCGGTGGTGCGGGTGGGGCGCGGGAAAGCGGGAAGGCTAAAGATGCCAGACCACTGTGAGAAGAGCTGGGTCCAAGGCGGTGAGAGTGGGATCTAAAGAAGGAAATCGACGTAGGAAATATTTTAAAGGGGAGAGTGGATGCCGATCTCCTGTAGAGCTGAGATGAAGGTGGAAGTTATGGTCTTGGCAGAAGGCCAACCTCGTAAAGTCCGGGGGTTGCTCCGAGGCATTCCTGTGGCCCCCTGGTCCAGGTACAGTGTCAGGCTTGTGGTAGACATGTAATAAATACCCACAAAGTGAATGTCGCTCCCTTCATCCCGATTGTCAGCTGTCAAATCAAAATTGTTGGGACTCTCAGAACAACTGTGTGTCCTCATGATGTGCTTACGCTCAGTTCAGGGATGTGAAAGTCAACCTCAGAGGAGAAGAAGCTGGGATGGTTATCGTCGGTCTTGTTTGGGAGCTGTTTTCAGAAAAGGCCTAGTTACCTGAACATTTACCCTGTGGCTAAACCCATTTCCCTCACTACTGTCTCTGAACAGGACCGGCCCACTCAGAGCTCTCACTCTCTTCTGCTTTTTTTCATGCTAGAGTCCACAAACTGGGTTGAAAGTAGGGTTTAGCCTTGGGTACACAGACCAGAAGGGTGGGCAGCACTTGACCACCTCAAGAAAGAGGTCCACACTGGCCTTGTAAGTGGTCCTGGGGTCACTGGGAAAACACTTTACTGATGTCAGCTGCGTGGAGTAGAGAGGGGGGTGTGTACTGCAGGTCAGTGGGCCCCTTGCACACTCCTTGCCCTGCTGGAGATCCACAATGGAACCCTCTTAAGTGCAGGGCCAAGAGCCGTGAGGACCCCCACCTCAGGGCAGTTCTGGGTCCGGGCGTTCTTCACCGTGGATCATGTGTGCAGCTGAGACACCGTCTGGGGACCTTGCATTTCAGCAGGAACGTGCCAGGTGCAAGTAGAGACGGGAAGGCGGGGTGCTGAGTGGGTGAGGATGGAGGTGCTGGTGGCATTTCTTTGCCCTGCATTCGCAACGAGTGGAGTGATGGGGTCGCAGTCAGGTGAGCGATCTCTTTAGAGCTTATGCTGCAAAAGCCGAAGCCAGCTAAGAATTTCATAGATACCTTCATGCCCCAGGATTTGGGGGTGGGGGGAGGCTCTCTAAACCAGCCCCCAAAATGCCTTGTAAATCCGTCCTGCCTACTGGGGAAACAAAACAGATGGGCAGTAAGTGAACAGTTTGTTTTTGTCTGAGAGGCTGATATAATTCATTCCCTGCTCTGTGAAGCAGGTACTTGTGCAGTTCAATAAGGCCGGGGTAGCATGGCAAAGGATTCAGAGGGTAAAAGGCCTCTGAATCACAAGAGAGATCAGAAAAATGCTGAAGCACGTGGATTCAACCCATAAAGAATGCCTTGGTCCAGGATACTAGTTCTTCTTAGTCAATGCCCAATTCTAAGAAATTCGATTATCTGCTTCCCTAACCTTAATTAGGTAAGGAAGAATACCCAAATGAAACATGAAAGGAAAGAGGTCCAGCTCTACCTACACAGGCCTCCTGACAGCCGTGAGATAAGAAAGCAGACGCCATAATGACAATGAGTAGGACATAAAATCGATGGCCATATGTCACTCATACAGACGCCACCTCAATAAACAGACCAGATGGGGGTAGCTCTAATGAGGACCTGATATCCCCCCGTCTCCAGATGTCTGAGGCCATCTTGTTTCATGTCCTCACACTGTAATGAAGGATTCTGAGATGATTCTGAGTCATCGGTGCAGGAATTAAATTAAATGAAGGATACGGGAAACAAGGGTTGCCTTTGAGAACGGCTTCTTTCACAATAAAGGGAAATATCAGAACTGAAGAGTGGACCCTCAGCTATAGGAAAAACCATGCTAATTAGACCGGCTTCCTGCGTGGTTCTGAGTACCCCAGTGCGACTCCATTGCGGGGGTGCATATGATCACGGTGGCTTGCAGGATGCACATCCCTTTGGAGAGACTTTCCTGGAGCCATCTGTGATGATGTAGAACTTCCTGCTGCATCGGCTGTGTACGGGCTCAGAGAACTTGCCTTTTTACCTTGCCTGCTTGTGCCGTGGACCTGGTCCCCTGGTACCCATAGTAGGCAGCACTGAAATCCGCCTGGCATGCTTCATGTCACTGAAGCCAGGTGTGTATTTTCGAGGAGGGCCACAAACGATTCAGATGCAGCCCATCCAAAGACCGGCTGAAAGACAGTGTCCACTGGGGTACCTCGGCCGCGTGACAACCGGGCTGCAAGGGACCGAGATCCTCAGTGTCCCAGGCTTAGAACCATGGCGGCTCTTGTAGAGATGAAGCAGCCTGGGGTGGGCTCCACAGCAGAGGGTCTCGGGGGACGGAAGTGGAGCTGTTGAAAGAAAGGGGAGCCAAGCGCAGGTACCACTTCAGACTGGTCTGGGGTCGTAGGAGAAACAAGAGCTCACAGTGTTAGCCAGAGCTTTTTTGTTGTTTGTTTGTTTGCTTGCTTGTTTGTTTGTTAGCCAGGCACCATTGCTCCCTTGACAATGAATGCCTTAAAGCTAGACAAGCGTGAATCAGAAGATGGTACAACTAGCGTGAAACAGGAAAGGGTGTGCGTGTGTAGGGGTGTCTCAATGCCTGAACCTGGTGGAGAGAGAAAGAGGGGAGAAGAGAGTAAGAAGATGGCATTCTCTATTTCCAAGTCACCAGGGGCTAATGGGGTGTACCCCTGACTTTGGCTTAGAAAGAATAATAAAACAACCTAGCCTAAATGGTGAAGGTGTATGGCTAGATCCAGGCGGTTGGAAGGTATTCAAACCAGATGCCACTGTTTCCTTTTCAAAGAAGCTTTTAATTTTTTAAAATAAAGAATGGGGCACACAAAATGGCCCGTTTGTTAGCTAGTTGATGACGTCACTGCCTGGCTGATTATATCCCTAAGGAGATGGGAGCCCCCCAGCAGGTACCACTTGAGACTGGTCTGCGTACCTTTGGTCTGCGTACCTTTGTTTGGTGAAACAGGGGTCTTAGTGGGACCTTAGCGGCCTCAGGTTAGAGATGGAGCTTTGGCCAATTTAATTGCACGCTGCTCTGGAGCTACTGTTTTGCAAAGCGAAGAGCTGAAACAGAAGACCTGTTATTTGGTTGCTTGGAAACTGATGCTTTTACTACCCAGAGTCATGACCAAGCCCTTCTGGGGAGGCCGGGCGAGCTACCCCCAGCTCTCCCAGCCATAAATGTCTTAGGAGCCAGGCAGAAATAGGTGGAGCAAGAAGATAGAGATTTTACTGGCAACCTAAGTTCCTGCAAAGGGCACAAGCCTGTCTGGTCCCCACTTCTGGCTCCAGCTGTCTGTTACACAAGCACCCTTATTTATTTGCATTTCCATGGCCCTGTCACCGTGCAGTGTGAGGATGGCGACTTATCTAGAGAACAACAGAAACCAGGAGTGAGTCTGTGACATCTTGCAACCAAAGAGACATGGAGGCCCTGAGTCGTTAGCCCAAGCAGCTTTGCCTTCCAAGTTGTCCCCACTCGCACTTGGCCTTGTTAATATCATCCCTTGCCCTTTGGCTAAAATTTTTAAGTGCACATCCAGGTGGATAGGAAATCTAGGCACCTCCCCATGCAGGCTGAACCGCTCCTACCCATTCATTCAGAAGGTCGGTGCTGTGGCCTCCAGCCCCAGCCCCGCTTTGAAGAAGTGTCTGCCGCATTCATGGCTAAGCCTGACATTTTTTTCTAGGTCTGCAGGTCATCATGGTAAAGTCGTTCAGGTCCTGTGCTAGTGGTCACGAGGTGCTCAGAGCTAGGTCAGCCTGGTGTGCTGCTTTCAGCCACACGGCAGCGGACACCACGCCGTGATAGCTCATGCACGTGTGATGGAGAGAGCGATCTCTCGCTGTCTGTGAGAGACACCTGGCAGCAGCAGCTGGTCCAGGGCTAGGAGATGGCTCTCCTCAAATGACTCTCGGGACATTCCGGTTGCACCAAGGCATCACTTCTCTAACCACCTCTCTGAGATCTAAGACTATGCGAGCCGTTATCTCTCACCTGACCCTTCTCCTCTATTCTTTCAGTCACTCCCTCTGTTCGTCTCACTCGTGTCTTCACTCACTCGTCCACCCGTCGTGAGCCACGCCCTGCGCCATGAGCAGCAGGCCTGCAGCGTGGGTGACGAAACACGGACACAGGGAGTCTGAGGCGCGTCCACTTACCTTCTCTTTCTCTGTCTCCCCTCAGCTGAGCCCCGCCAAGTGGGCACCGGTTTTCCTCATTCATTTCCTAACTCCGCCAGAACCATGGACAGCATTTTCTCGAGCAGGGTCCGCCATTCTACAGGTGGATTTGAACACTCATTCCGTGGCTTCTGGAGTCGTGGAGAGAGAAAAGATGCTCAAGGCAGGGCTGTGGTCCGTAACCTCAAGTAGCCTAGAGACCTG